>UELX01000808.1:0-60276 GCA_900480035.1 Eupelmus urozonus
TTGGTAGAGGGAATTGTGCATTTTGAGTCGTACACAACTCAATGGTAAATGTAAACAGGGCGGAAATGAGGCCATTTACGCCCTGGGCTGCTAAAGAGGACGGAAATATGACTATTTCCACCCTAGGGTGGAAATGGCCACATTCCCTGTTTTATAAAATACGCTCGAAATGCTCAACTTTCTCTACCAATTTTAGGCATGGAAAAGGGCCTGTAAATTCGTACAACTAAAAGGTAATACTTTAATGTATAATGCCAAATGTGGAATTATCCTTCTTGGAATTCAATGCATTACCAGGTATGTATTACATTGAACCTCTGACTATTTCAAAATATTTTTATTAAGTAAAAATTTACATGATATTTTTTCTGATATAAAAAAGAATTTTCACGATTAATAATAAATCAAACACTGCGTGAATATACCTACCCCTCGAGCTCAAACTGAAATTTTCACTGTGAAAACTAATAAAAATGCAGTAAGTATTATAAAGTCAGGGAATGCATACTTAAAAATAGTTCTAAATTTTACCACCTCATCTAAATTTAACACATCTTTTGGCGCTAGTGTTCACTGCACAGCAAACGCTATACATATTCAGGGTATTCTGCTCTATCTATATATCTATAAATACGCCCCTGCTGGTGCTGCAGTCCCTGTATGGCTGTATACCTGTATAGTTTTGTATACATTACCCGGCGGCAAGCGAGTCATCGATCCAGAGTTGCAGCTTAAACGAGGCATTTTTAAGGTTTCAAGCGACAAATAATCGATCAAAAGTTGAAGAAATTATGGCATCAGCGGTAGAGTCAATGGTAGTTGACGACAAAATTGCCGATAAACCCGTCGACCGAGAAAAGGTGAGTCAAAGTGCCGCTGGTCGGCGACATAACCTCTTTAACCTATAAATTTTGGAATTTGTAAATATCGATTTTTGTTGAGTCAAAATCATGCTGAACGATGATGGATGCTTGCTTGGTAATAATAATTTTTATTTTTATCTTATTTCCAGACGTGTCCGCTATTGTTGAGGGTATTTTGCAATACAGGCCGACACCATAATATTGGAGAGTATTCCAGAGGAAATGTACCTTCAAATGAACTTCAAATTTATACTTGGTATGTATTAATAAATTATTTTAGATTTGAAAAATTTAACTACTTATATATAGTATTAAAAAATAACTATTGACTTTTTTTTAGTAATATTTATAATACACTATGGTGTATTCTAAATATACTAAATTACCTATAAATTACATCCTAAGAAATTTCTAGATCTTTATCATGACCTTGATTCTTTAATTTGATATTTATATTTGACTTGATATTGACTTGATATTTACTTGATACTTACTCATTTACTGAGCTTACTGAGTTTAGTGAGATTTTATTATCACTAATATTTATTACTTGCTGAGATTTTATTTTTATGTATTAAAATAATATATCATTTTTTATTACTTTAGGATGGATGCTACTTTACGAGAAATCACTGCCTTAGTCAAAGAAGTGAATCCAGATGCCAGAAGCAAAGGAACATATTTTGAATTCTCTTTAGTCACACCTGAACCACGACTCTCCGGTTACAGAATGCGTGAAATTGGTGTAACTTGTTCAGGACAAAAAGGTGCAGATGACAATAAAACTTTAGCACAAGCAAGGTTCACAATAGGAGACTACTTAGACATTTCCATCACACCGCCAAACAGAATGCAACCAGTTGTTAGGCGAGGGAATTTTAGACAATACTGACCAAAACTGACTAAGAAATGATTTGCGTAAATATTTGTATAAATAAGATTTTGATATGTTCAATTATATTGAATAGTGAGTCATCGTACAAAAAGTAAATTTTTACAACAATCATTCACATTATGATTGTAACTCTTTAAGAATATTAGATAAACTATACTTACTATATTAAATATGCATGTAGTAAATATGCATAAACATTTATACGTAAATTTTGAAATTGTATGAATAAGCATTAATTCAATTAATATTAATATTAATCAATCGATGTAAATTTAATGACTTTAATATTTAAACCAATCTGAATAAAAAGAAAGTAAAAAAATTCTTGTATTTGTATTTTTTTCAAAGTATATTTCTCTAGATTACATAAATCTAAATTTCTTAAAATTAAGTAAAATAGGAAGGGTAAAAAAACCATACAAATCCAATATCATTCGTAAATCGTATATTTTTAGGTAAATACCTAATGCCTCGTCAATTATCTATTTACAGAAAAGTCTTCTATGTGTCGAATCCTTATTATTCATTTTACACAATACATAGACTTAAAAGTAGGAGCATTGCGATACACGTGAAATGGGCCCAAATGGCACTGAATCGTCACTTCGATCTGCTTCATAACAACATAAACTGTCAATATAATATAGCATCAACATTTTCTTTTTTCTCTCTCTTTAGTTCCTTTGATCCTATACGAGATGTACATTGTCGCTTCGATAGTCACAAAAGGCCTGCATAATTAATTGTTTTTATATGTGTAGCTGATGGATGCTAATGTAACTTAATCAATTACAAAAATATGTTTCAGAAAAAGACTAATGTATGCTTCTATCTTCTTAAACTAGGATGAACTATGCAATATACATTAGCGAAAAAACAATGTAATATTCAGATTATTTCTTATTTTCTTTTTTTGTTCTTTTTTTTTGTAATGAGAAAAACGGTTCTATTAACATCCATCAGATATGGTTAACAGATAATCTATTTTTTTTTTTTGGTTTTTATTATTACTTTTGTTGTTTTGTGGTGAAAAAGTCAAAGCACGAAAATAGTAATTTATTTGGTATTCTTAATTAAAGTTCTAAAAGCGCATTGCCTGTAAAAACTATCATTTTTATTTTCGCACTTCGACTAGCTGATATATAATTACAGTAGTCAGAGGGGGGATGCAGAGTATACAAGTATCACACTTTGCGTAGTCGAAGCATGACATCGACAGATCCTTTCTCAAATTATAACAAGGGTCTTGATCCAAACTTCGCGGAAAATACACGTTTTCATTTTGTATTAGAAACCAGTTGATATGTAACATAACTGAATGTATAATTTCGTTACTTCAATAAAAAATGTCTTGAACTACTTAAATACAATAATCATTTTTCTAATAAAATTATTTTAATCTACAAATAAAAGAATTAAACAAAATATTTATTTTTCTTAAGCAGACAAAATGTAAATTATTTTTCAAAGTAGACAATTATTATTTACAATTTTTCATTAAATTATTAAAAATAAATTCTAAAAAATTTAAATCCAAATATTTATATATACAAATGTAAGAGTTGTAAAATTTTATATAATATTACATATATTTATATAAATATACAAAAAAATTGATTGCAGATAATCAAACATATTGGTCTACATATGATTAATTAACAATAACAGAAATAAATTTTAACATCAATAAAAATAAAAGTTAAAATATACAATTCCGCATGAAAGTTGCAGATCAAAGCCCCTGAATCGAAGTCTCTATTTTAATTATATTCGTAATTTTTATATAAAAAGGTAAAAACTAGAATTACAAATGATCGTGAAAAAATACTTTGTTTTCTTCTTTCTTTGCAATGAATTTAAATAAAAAACCTGAGATTATGAAATAAACGATGGATAAACTTTATTCGTACGACGCGTTATTATACCTTTCTTTATTATAACAGACTACGTTTTTATTTGAAGAAATCGAATAAAATTTTATGAAACAATGCTGAGTGCGCGATGATGCAAAGAAAATTGGAATGTTATATTACTTCGACTACGACATTCCTTCTTTTTTTTCGTAAGTAAAGTTTATATATGATTTTTTTTCTTTATAAATTGTACATTTTATGTACTGTCGATTGCATACAACTTCATAGTCAACGAGTGCGGATTCTTTCCTCCACTTGTTTTGAGTATACTGATATAGCGATATTTCTGATTATCGTTCAGACATTCATAGGTAGGTAAAATCTTCACTAAAAACTTATTAAAATCTGCTCAAAAGATTGTACATTATTTTATCGATTAAAAAATTTTGATTAAAATTTTGCGAATGCGACGCATTTAAATCTCTCGTCTTCTTTTCGTTCATTTTGTTTTTTCTAAAAAAAACTTACGCCACTAAAAGAATTCAATTCACGTTTTTCTCTTCGTCCTAGTCAGCGCACAACAGAAATTTGATTTCCGCCATGTGCGTTAATTAATACTATAGAAATCATTCACGATCTCTGCGATCCAATGAAAATTTCACCTTTCTTTTCTACACTGGTAAGTTGTTACTAGGAAAAGTTCTATATTTATTGATATAAATAAATACATTAATTAAAATTCAAGGATTTTTATGCATCACATTTTTTTAGGTATTTCTTGACATAAAGAACTATAAAATTAAAAAATTTAAATACTCAAATTATTATAAAAAAGAAACCAGAAAATATCCTATGAATTATTGTAATCACAGGGCTATTTTCAAACAGTCATTGATTTTTTTTTAATTACCGAAGCTTATCTTTCTCATCGGTTGAATATCAGATAATCAACAAAATCATAAATACAGAACTCATTCAAATAACCCTTCGCCAGTGCTCATAAAGTGGCCTACGGTGGGAATGTGACTGGCCATCCTTTTTCTTTTTATCGCAAGCGTATACTTAAATAGAGTTTTCGAAGCATCGGCCAGACGGGATCAGACCTTTCTGGGGGACACAGGCTGACGGGATACCTTTTATAATCGTTAACTTTTCTTACGTTTTTCTCGAGGAAGGATTAGGAGGGGCGTGGGAGGTGGTAGTGATTTTTTTTTCTTGCCTGCTGCTATCTTATATTCCTATACGTATACGTATATATGTGTATTTATGTAGGGTGCATACGTAGTGATTTAATTTACTCATATAAGTTTTTTTATACCATTCATTTGAATTGAAAGTTAAATAATCATGCTTTTATTCGCAGTCGCGTTTTTTTTTATTCTTTCCCTTTCGTCAGTTTGAAAATTGTATTTTTTTTTCTCATCTTCTGTTCGTCGCGCCCTTGCTCTTTTCTTCTTTTTTTTTTTATCAAGCACGTTATTATTTTTATAATTTATTTATTTCTTAACCCGCCCAGCAACATTTTTTGTGCAACATCTATTTCTTTCGCTCGCGCGCGCAAAAAATTCGTTTTACTTATATAAATCGTATTTTAACATACTTCGTATGAACGAATACGAAACTACTTATACTCGAGTACGCTTTTTTTTCAAACTATACAGGCGCTAGTTAACGACGCTCGTGTATTACTTTTAACACGAAAGTCATTTTTCTCAATTTTGACTGGGCTCGAGAATTCCTAGATTTAAAAATATAAAATAAAAAATCTTATGATTTAAAGGTAATTACCGCTTATTGTGCTATTAAATTATGATTCATCACGTACTTTCATTCATCAAGAATGAATTAATTTCCGTTTATTCTAGAGATCATAGGACTTATGACATTAGGAATAAAAATAATTAACAAAATGATTTAAGATTTAGGTATTAAATTTTGCTCTAACATAATTAATCAATAATTTATCAAACCTAGGAATTCTTTAATTGCCTTAATAAACTTGATAGTGGAAGTATGTATACAGAAAAAAGTTCAACCAAATTTAATTAAAAAGAACTCAATTAATTTTGGCAAAGTCAACTATAAACTTTTAACTTTATTATGTCTGTTTAGTCTTATCTCTTTCAAACTGATTATTATTCCAATGAATGTTATTATCAATGAACGTAAAATTGTTTCAATTCTATAAAAAATAGAGATTCTCGTCAGATATCAATTCAAGTTTCAAGCTAAATGCTTTACAAACAATATATCTAATACTAAAAATGGCTTTTTATTAAAATATAAGTTTATAAATTCAAATGATTGTCTAAAATTATTACAACAAAGCTCAAAAACTGAAGCTCATGAAAAATTTTATTCTAATAAAAAAACATAATCTTAAAAAATGTACTAAAAAGCAAAGCATAAAAACGATTACGCGCTGAATCAGGTAAATTTCCACATGAAAAAGACACGTAACAAAAATTTAACCACAAATTTTAACGCTCCACTGTACGTTTTATTACATTTTGCTTGGTGCTTGGTACGGGAAAAATATATACAATTTGAAACAGAGCAGCACTATTCCTTCGAATCCACTAAAAAAAATTACACTCCCTAAAAAATCCTTAATAATTAAATTCAGTCAAACTTGGCTCTCCCAGCTTCTCTTCTCAAAATTTCGCACCACACTTAATCGCAATAGAAAAAACTCTGTCCTTACGTAGTTCCACCACTTATGCAATAATATACATTCGTAAAAAAGTCATCGAATTAGCGCGCCTAGGAAGCCGCGTGCGGGCCCATGTACAATATATACGCCGTAACACAGAAAGTAAAGGTTCTTTGGATTCGAGTCCCCGTAGATATGCACAAGTACGGGTAACGAAAAAAAAAACCGCGCCTAATTCACGTCTCCGCCCTTCTACCGAATAATTTCTTTTATCTACAGTTGCTTTCTCAATTTTATTATGTATGTATACACGCACGCAGATACTCACTCTTTCTCTCATCGCATTTTGGTAACGTCGCTTCGCGACTATATACGTTTAATTATTACTATTATCGTTATAATATTGTATAACTCTCATACACAGCGTACACATTTACACTCGCGTGCCGGACGACAAAAAAAAAACTGAACTTACAAAATAAAAACTAAAAACAGTATCATATAGTTAGACGTGAACGAATAAAGAGAACAATCTACTATACGTAATGACGAAAGCTTCGCGCGCTCACTCTCGCTCTCTTAACTATACATATCGGTCATATACGCAATATACATGAGAATGAGGCTCCTCTAAATTGTGTTTTTTTTTCTTTTCCTTGAATATACATCGTTGTGTTTTTTTTTATTTTCTCTTAAAATTGCTTGATTAAAGATATGGATCGATGAATCGCGTCGACACGCCCCACATGGGATATCTCTTTCTCTCCTTTCTTCCCATTATCTCGACAGCTCTGGCTTTTCGGCGCGTCCGACGCGCTCTGTAAAAGCGCCTCGCAGTCTCTTTCTTTCTTCCTTTCGTTTTTAATTATCTGCTTTACATTTAAAAAGTATAACGAGCACTGACTGCGTCGTTTCATTGTAACGGATATGGCGAATGATTCCCAAGCAAAGCGAGAACGTGCCCCCTTGTTTCTTCTTCTTTTTTTTTATTTGGTATTCTCTGTTACTGCTTCGGTTCCTTGCGGATAGGCTTCGATTGTTCAGGACCACTCTTTCTATCTTTATCTTTAACTCTGCGAATTGGCCTCACAATTTTTTTTTCCACTTTCGGACAAAAATCCGTGCGTCTCGTTCCCTCGTAAGTTGGCTCTGGATCAGAGCCTTTCTCGTGATCGGGGAAATGCCCGCGCTTATTTAGATTGCCGAAGAGCAGTACTGAAAAAATTATGTTAAAATTACTTAAGATTGTTTAACGTCATTAAAACAAGCGTAATTTATCAAAGTCTGAATTAATCTTAAGATAAGGTAGGTTTCTAACAAAAAAAATTTATTGTATAAAATTTTATTTTATTGAATTTTCTTTTTAAGTAAAAACAGCCAAGTATGTTCAGCCATTGGTTATTGAAAACTATTTTTAAATTCTTTAAACTTATTGATTTCACCAAAGTTTTAAAATATCAAACATAAAATAAATCAATAGTTGAGCTATTAAGAGTTTATTGAAACATTTTATTATTAGTTAAGATTACTTTAGCTAGCGGAATAATGAACTATTAATGAAAAGACTTTCAAAAAACTGAAAATCTAATTGTGCATTGTTTTTTGACTAGTAAAAAATATAAAACTTTAAAAATAGTTTATCTAAAATTTTATTGTTCTTATGCAGTAACGTTTATCGGCTAAATTTAGTATTACTCTCTAAGTTTTAAAATTATATTTTATAAACGGAGAGTAAACCATATCAAATTATAAAATAAAATGGATTTAAATGTCTTAAATCTTTTTTTTTCGACGACGTTTCAAATTTTCATTCTCAAAACTACATTCCACCCAAAGCCACCCTTAAAAAACCCCAACAAATCCACACTAGCAGCTCACCTCTGCGATTATTCCCAAGTCCCGGCCGATCGAGGAGCCACGGTAGCACGCATTGGGAGGCCGACTACGCGACTACGCGTCGCAGTGGTCCTCTGGCGGCAGGATGTCGGGCGCCATCGAGAGGTCCTCGGCCATGTCCTCGTCGGGGCCGGAGTCGTGGCCCGCCTGGCTCTCGGGGTAGTCGCGCTCCTCGTTGCAGGCCTCCTCCTCCGTGTCCTGCTCCGCGGGCGCCTCCATCAGCTCGCGCTTTATCAGCCTCGAGAGCTTGCCGCCCTCCGGGCTCTGGCCCTCCTGCTTTATGTGCATGCCCGACTCGTCCAGTGGCGAGCTGAGTACATAGTTTTGTATAAACTTTAGTTGTGAGTGGTAACGATTTTTTAAGGATTTTACAGGGAGCGAGGGAATTGTTTGAAGTGATGGTGATTTTGTTTTTATGGGGGATTAAGTTTTGGTTGGTAAGTTTTTTCGATGGAAGGAAGCGATGATTTGTTAGCTGCCATTGGTTGGTAGTAATTTGTACCGACATATGCAAATAATTGATTGAATCGAGGTAAAAAATAACTTTTACAGAACGTGTAAAATTTAAAAAAATCAAATTTATATATAATATTTTATAATTCATTCTTCGAATAAAGGCTGAAAAACAGAACTAACATTCCGAATAAAATAAATAAAGTTTATTACTAATTCATTTATGAAAAAAAATGCAGAGAATGAAATTATAAGGATTGTAGAAACTGGGTTATTTTTTACAAGCATTTTAGTTATATTTAAGAATTTAATATTCACTGAACGAAAAATGAAAGGTATTGCAATAATTTATTTATTTCACCGTGCACTCTACCTCGGTAAAATGTTGAATAGTATTCAATCAAAGTAATAAATAAGATTTAAAAAAAAATTAAAGCCATGAAATCCTGTAATTTTAATTTCCATTTCTGTCTTTCTGCTAGACGTCCTTATTAATTGTAAAGATAATTACAATTTGCGAAAGTTTTGTCAGCTTCGTTTCGTAAGAAAGATAGAATGATGATACATGAATCATTTAAATGGTTACAGTAAGAGAAATAAAAAATCTGAGATCTGACTAAGACTTACATTAAATCATTGTGGGGCAGAGTGTGCTCCTTATCGGGGCTCGTCGCTGTCGACGTGCACATGGAGTTGTTGAGAAATCCCATGTTCGACTCGCCGAGCGCGGCCTGGAAATACTCAAAAAGGCACACAAACAATTAGCTACCATTCACACTTCTTGAATCTGTTATAGCTTAAATGAAAAGTCGAGCTCCAAAGTCAGTTTTTGAAAATGTCTTATAAATCCTTTTTTTAATTCTTCTTATATTATTTTTTTAAGTATGAAAATAAAAGAAACAGTTGGTTTTAGTAATTTGTTGTTAAAATCGCCTGGCTTCGAGTTAAATATTCTGTTATTGAGTTGATAAAAATATCGATATTGATGGGAAGTAGTGACCTTGTATCGACGCCTGTATTGAGGCTATTGTTATAACTAGTGGTTATTAATGACTTTATGGATACCAATGAATGATTGAAAAGAAAAATTTCATATCAAATGTTACTTAATTAACAGCAAGACGAGCCTGTAGATCATAAATTATTAGCCATTGATTTTTGATAAATGATTGATTGAACGAACAGTTTTATAGGTATATAAAATGAAAAATTAAAAACGCTTCGATATTATCGACATATTGCTAATTTTCGCATTTTATCGTGGTGTCTATGTCCAGGTTAACTCTAAAGAGCTTGAATATAATGTACACACACGCGATAGAACACTAAAGAAGAAGCATGACAACATAATATCATAATGCAAGCTTTATTTAAAAAACTTTATTATTATATTTCATAATGTTTTCTGTGTTATCACATTACGAAACATAAATGAAAAAATATAAAAACGCTGTTTCAATCTTTTTACACTTGTAATAAAATATTATTATTATGTTTTTGATTTATTACAATAAAATAGTTACCTGGAGGTTTGCATTGAGAGCATCACCGTACATAGTCGGACTGTGCGTGAGCGTCGGACTCTTTGAAGGTACACCCCTGGATAACGAAAAAAGAACAGAAAAAAGTCATCAGTAAAATTTGCGGTATATGCTTTCAGGTTTATTATAATATATAGAAATCCTGTAAAAAATATGTGTATATGACTGTGAATGTGTATGTGCTCATTAAAAGGTATATAAAAATATGTTTTATCGTGTGATAGTGTTAAATTTAAATATAGACATATATATTAAAAATTTGGATATATTATTTTAAGAATATAAATATAGATAATATAGTTAAAAAGGGGAAAAAAGAGTATATAGTAAATATATTAAACATGAAAAAAGCGACGTGTTTACTCTACTTTACGTTAGTAATATATAATAATGAATATAAAAAAGGTATATATAAAATAGAGAAAGAGAGAAAGAGAGATAGAGAAAGAGAATAAGAGAGAGAGAACTAGAGGTTAAAAAGATTAAAGTTAAAAAGAGATAGAAAAGACTATATATATAAAATAGAAAAGAGAATACAAAAAAGTACGTATAAACTATTAAATAAGTATGAAATACGATAACGTAGTAAAATTTAAAAATTGTAAAATAGATTTTAAAACGTGAAATATAAAAATTTCTCAGATACTGTTTACCTAATCCATTTTTTCGCCCACAGTGTTTTGGTAGCAATTGGTTAAGTTAAAAATCTTAAAACTAATAAAAAAATTTTAAATTGATACTTCGATGCTTCAAGTTTATATCAATTTGAATAAATAGTTGTCATGAATAATTTAAAATACGTGAGAATTCAATATGTATAAAAACTTAAGTAATAATAAGTTCATTTAGAAAAAATTATCGAGATTTTATAAATATGGATAACGAAAAAAAAATTTCGTAAGTGAATCGTTTGTTCATACGATTCAAAATGTTTAATCTGTGATGTTAGATATTACAACATTTCTTTATATAGATTTTTTATAATCATACAATCATACGTCTAAATTTAAAAAGAATAATTGCAATTCTATTAACTTTTAAAACGGTAAATAACACTAAACAAATTAATATATCATTAATAATGCGCTTTGAAGTAATTGATCATTACACATACGAAGTATATAAATTTACAATTTATTTTATGAAAACTTGAAGCAATTTATCAGTTATAAACGGTTCTGGTTTACCTTAAACAATTTTTAATTGTTGATAAATCCTTTTGGAATATTTAATTTATTATGACCGAGCACTCGTCGAATACTTTCGTCACAAAATGTAACGAATTTATATTTAATGCAAATTCTTGTAACTAAATTTTTTCATATTTTTTAAAAAAGCATAAGAGATGTTATTGCTTTACAAGAATTGCATTAAAAGAAAAAAGCATGCGAGGAATAAAATATTTCCCTGAGACCGTTTATAAAACTGATAAACGAAGTATATAGAGAGAGACAGAGAAGTAAGAAAGGTGAAGAGAATTGAAGTAAAATAGAAGATAAATTAATTGTTAAAATAGAATTTAGAAAAACATCAAAAATTGTAAAACTACATATAAATATAAATATAGAAAAAATGTAGATAAATTGATAAAAAAATATTTAATAATTAATCCATGATTATGAATATTATAAAATTTGAAAATATTAGGTCATTATTTATTATTATTATTATTATATAACATCATTAGATATCCTTATGATAGTACCTGAACCTATGACGGAGGCAATGTCGAAATTACATTCGAGTCAGAAGACACCTTGGCCAGACGGCTCCTGATTTTTTGACACAGGCACACACATTAATAGCTGATAAAGCCAAAGCCCCGTTCATGCAACAGCCGCGAAAACCGCGATTTTAACGTGTGCATTCAGAAACTCTTTTAAGAAAAAGGTCAAAGAAAATTATTCACTTAATGATATCATTTATCTATCTAATATGAACTTTTATTTATTGTATAGAAATTTATTGATTTTAATATTGTTATTGACTTCTTATATAATCTTTGTTAAATTACAGATTTTACTATAAGTTTATTAGTTTCTCGTTTGTTACATAATATTATGATCATTTGTAACTCATACGTGTTTTGTTAAACAAGTTTGTATTAGTAATAGATAGAATCAAGTACTTTAAAAAAAATTAATTCATTATTATCAATTAAATAATAAATTTTGCACATTTTTGAAGTAGTAGAATGAAATTATGAAATTTCACTCAAATCTCTTGAAGCACACAGTTTTCTCACATATAGCAATCATGCTAAAAAGCGCTTAGGCACACCCAGTCAAGAGGAAAATCCGAAAAAGGAAAAGAAAACGCGATAAATCCCTTTTCTTTAACTACATGCAAGCGACTAACAGGGTAGAAGCAAGAGCGAAAAGTCATACAGTCAGTAAATACACAAGCATCCCGCAACGATGTCCAATCGTACAATGGATGGGTTTTCAGTTTTTTCTCGTGTCAGAGAATTTTACAATCGTGCGGGCTAACGGTATTTTTTTTTAATTATTTTGTCTCTTTTAGCCAAGCCTACTTTTATTGAGCTGTACTACGCAACCGAATCTTAATAGTGGGGACACTCATCATAGAAAAGATGGAGTAAGGGATACAAGCAATACACAAGCAAGTGAAACCTAAGGTAAATCATATTTATGCAGTTTTCGGCGCTGTTGTGGAACGGATTGTACATGTACATTAAGAAACTTTTAAACAAGCATTATACATATTTTACGAAGAATTTAACATCGATTAGCTGGGACTAGAGAGGCATTGAGAATTCACTTTTAATAATAATTATTATTATTTTATCAATATTGATACTTTATATAAAAATGAATCTTCTAAATAAAAATGTTTAAAATATTAACTAGCAGAATTTATTTATTTATCGTATCATTAATATTAAATTATAAGATGCTTAAGAATTTTCATTAAATATTTTATTATATCAGTAAACGTAATTAAAATAAGTTAGACATCTAATGTTTATGACATATATAATGATTTAAGTTATGTTTCATCTAGACAGAAGGTGTCCAAGTGAGTTGTCTCAAGCCTCTCTGGAAAAAATAAAGAAAGCGAGAAACTTGAGAGGACAACGAAGTAGGGAGAACTCAGTGAAACGAAAGAAAACAAAAGGAAGGAGGAAAACTGAAAATGTTAGAGGAAAAAATGTAGGGGTAAAAGAGTCAGAAACAGAATTGAATATTAAGGAAGAAACGACAAAACTAAGAGCAAATAAATAAAGAAAACGTCTAGTTTTTAATTTTCATTAAATTTGAACATTTTAACTTAGAAGTATTTTCTATTCAAGTAGAAAAATATAAGAATTTTTAATTTTTCCAAAAGCTTTGAATGATTTACAATAATAATTTTAAAATAGATACAAATTTTTAATAATTATAATAGACTAAAACAATTGAATAATACAACAATTAAATATAAAAACTATTTTGGTACTTTACATTAAAACAAAAGAAAGTAATTTTACATCAATTTTTAAGATTAAATTATTTAAATAAAAATAAATTTTTCACAGAACGTTTTAATTTTATAATTTTATTTACGTTCAAAGATAGTAAACATTGTAATAAAAAATAAATTCTATATAATCAAAGAATCAAAAATAAAAAGAAATGCGAACACCCGGGGGTTATTGGATGAAAAATAATAAATACAAAAAGGACAAAGAAACAGACAAGAGCTTAGGCAAGGCAGACAAAGATAGCAAGACGGACTACGTCGGGTACACGTCTTATTTGTATCTTCTTCACTTTTTTTTTTCTTTTTTTGTCATTTCATTTTTTCGTATCTTTTTTTTAGTTTTTTTTTTATACGTTTCAGCCAGCAGCGCAGAAGTTTCTAAAATAGTGGTAGTGCTTACTGTGCGGAGAGGTGGGGTGGAGTGGGTGATGGGGTTGGGTCATATTTCCTGGGGCGGCCGCGGGACAGATGCCGCCGCTTTACGAACTCGGCGTCGTCCACCATCCAGAATGACCCGAAGTCGTCCTCATAGCGCACAAAACACTTGTGCAACGATAGATTGGTGCGGATCGCGTTCTGTATACACAGATAAAGACCACCAAGAAATAGAGAAAAGAGAGTACAAAAAAGTTCAAAAGGTTGATTTTTTTTTTCGTCGTTAATATTTTTTTTCGCCGCTCTAAAATTTGCTCTTTCTGAAAAATATAAAAAATTGCTCTTGCCGTGTTGCAACGACTCGCTTTTGCTCTGTGGTGCTGTTTCGTTACGTTGCGTTAAACTTTAATAATGAAAAGAAAGTAGTTTTTAATAAAAAAAATATTCAGTATATAAATTAACTAATAATGCGATAATATTTTATGTTTGAAAATACGGAATTGGGGTTAATTTACCCCATTGCAAAAGTTATTCCTAAACTTTGTAAAGTAATGGAAAAATATTTTAATTATTCTACCGCGATAGTTAGATTTATATATTTTATGTTAAAGTTGGCATATGCTATAAAGAGAATTCAAAATTTGAAACGAACCCCACAATTAGGTGTAATAATTAACCCCAATTACGCTTTCTTTTATTAAAAACTGTTAAAATGAACACCTTGAACCAACTTTCTTTTCAATATAAAATATTTTTTTAATTAATTTTTTCAAATTGTCATACATTTATTCCTCATGACATTCTTTTACTTTTTAATTAAAAAACTAACTGCCTCCCCGATTTTCTCTGTTTTTGGTTCTTTTTTTTCATTCTTGCTCTGACAGAATGTGTGTGCGTGCATAAATTATCTCATGTCAGAGCTTAAGGAGCAAGAAAGAGAGAGAAAACAGTGGAGACAGAGACAGAGGCAAGTATGCAAAGAGACCCGCAAAATTGCATGTAAAAAGGGAAAAGAAGATGTGGCACTTAAAAAGTAGAAATGATTTTGCTCAATCTCTTGCTAATTCACTCTAAAATACACGTGCAGAAGTTCTATCTTTCTTTCTTTTTAAGTCTTTCATAGAAAATAGTATACATTAACACCAAATTGATTGAATTCCTAATTTTCCAAAGACAATTTTTAGCTAAGCAATTTTAGAAATAAATACTTTATTTTTACTTTATATAGTAAAAATTTATGTTGTGATTTAAAATTATATCTCATATAGATTTACTTTATCCATAAGGAGTAACATAATGTAGTAAAAACTTTTATAATTATCTGAAAAAAAAAATGAATACATTCTGTACAAAAAGTGAGAATGTTATATCAATGCAAACAAACTAGTTTTCTCTATGTCAAAAATTTCTACGCTTATCACATACATTTATGATAGAAAATCTAATAATTATTTTTATTTTATTTTCTGTCTTACTTTTTTTGATTATTTACACTAGATTTTAATTACAAATGTATATTTAAAAAATGATTTTAAAACATTTGGAAAATCTGAAATTCAAATCAAATTTGATTAAAATAATATAAGAACAAAGATAGAAAGATAGAAACGGGAAACGGCGGGTTTGATGACTCTAGATGCTTCATCTCCATGACGGCTCGGCTTTGGACCTTTGCTCCACGCACGTGGATCACCCTAAGGAAATCCTTTTTCTCATCTATACTTCTCCGACTTTTTCTTTCATCTACTCTTTTGCATCTGCTTCACACATCTAATTGTGTATAAATACACACATACACACGACCCACGTGATTGTATAATATATAAGTATGTATAAAAAAGTAATAAAAAAGACAAAGATATAGAAGATATAACACAGATAACGTAATAGAGAGACTGGCACTGTTAGTCGCTGCAAAGCCCGCATGCTTGTTAGGCAAACTCCTGGTCTCTACGATTTCCTTCTCTAAATATTCACGCTCACACGTCACACATACACACACACGCGCAAATCCATAAGAATGTGTGAGCTTTGTGTCACACGTTATGAAATAATGGAAGACTAACAGAGTTGCCATTTTTGTAGCTTCTCTTTTTTTCTTAATTTTATTCACTTTTGCTTTATTCATTATATGGGTTCGACGGGTCGAGGTTTTTTGTAAATTTGATATACCGTAAAATGAACTAAGGTTACTTTATTCTAAATACACTAAAAATATTTTAAAAATATTAATTAATTGAAAAGTGCATGCTATTTAAAGTATTTTAAAACTGAGTTATATACTTACGGGTTACGGAAAGCTTACTAGATCTTAAATACTGATATATAAAATATTATTGAATTATTGTAAAATAACAATGTGAATTCAAAAATAAATTTTCGAAAATGATAATGTTTAAGTAATATATAAAATTGTGTATTTCGTTTATAAAATAACTAAATGTATTACAGAATATAAATATAAATATTCAATTACTATAATTTTAATTTTTGTGAAGATAATTTATATTTAATGGTTAAAATAAATTTTATCAAAAGTTGTAGTGAGAAAAAATTGTATAAATTTAGAGCTCAAAAATAATACAACATGATATGTATAAAGCCTAAAAGGACATTACCAAAGCAAAAATATTTTATTAAAAACTATAACCTGATAGAATGGTTATTTTAAATAAGAAAATAGCAAATGAATAATTTAAAAACAAAATAAAGTCTAAAATTTATACATAATAAAATACATAAACCAAGCATCTAAAATTTTCATTAAACGGTATTTTTCTTAGAAAGGCAGCGTACCAAACTCATCGTGATCATATACATAAATTCAAGTGGTATCAAAAATAAACCGCGCTAGGAAATTCCAGACTGCTCACACGCATCTCTCAAAGTCAGTACGAAATAAACAGGACAATACGCAAACTCACACCCACAGAGATGCGCTATATGTGAGAAATCTCGAAAAAACATTTTGAATACCTCGACCCGACAAACTTTATGATCGATTGTCTAAAAATATGGATTCAAGCTTAAAATTAATAAGTATTGATAGTAACAAAGAAAAATAGAGAGTTTACTACTAAAAATTATTGAAATAATGAAGATGAATATGTAAAGTCTACTATGTTTTACATATTCTAATTGCTAATCTAACTCACGTCCTTAAAAGTTAAACAAGAAAGAGTAAAATAGATTACGTATAAAAATATATCTAAGAATTACGATCAAAACGAAAAATTACATACATAAAGATAGTAAAATGTCGACAAAAATGTAAGTAAACGGTACATATAAAAAAGAAAATAATGCGTTCATACAAAATACGCGTATTTGCAATTCTGATGACACGTAGTTGTATATAACGCATTAAAATGGACATCTAGAAATATGTAATAAACATATATATAAAAAGATATAAACGTACATTTAAAAAGCGAGAGTGTAAGCTACGTAGTATAAAAAGGCAAAAAAGTATATTACATATAAAAAATCTAATGAAATAGTCTAAAAGATCTAGTAAAATGTTAAAAGAGAGATAATAGTAGTGTAAAAAGAGATGTATATAAAAGATTAAAAATTTGTGAATGCGTGTATACATAAAAGCAGAGTGATAAAAACTATCTACTTAGAGAAAAAGATATTAAGAGATAATATATAAGAAAACAGAGATATATAAATAGATAAAAAGATGAAAAAACGTAGAAAAATGTGAATATAAAAATGTGTATTCTACAAAAGTGAATTTATAGAAGCGGGAAAGAATACAATGACTTTAAAATATGGAGTGCTAGGTGTTTTAAATAAATAAGTCAGAGAAAAGTGCAAGAATTATGGAAAATTAGGTAAGGAAGTAAACAAATCAAGAACTTTTTTACTTCTTTCAAACTTTTGTAATCGTAATTTTATAGAAATAAGTAAAAAAGAATTCTTTGATATAGATACAATAAAAGAGAGTCGACTTTTTTAAAAAGTAGGAAAAAAGTGAAAGAGATTCTGGTATTTGGTAAAAAATAACATCGTAGGATTGATTTTCTTGTTAGCAAGTAAAATACAAGGAGAGAAAAAAATAAAAAAATATATTATAAATGTTTAATAAACTCTACAAATATGCGATTTTACGATCGTTTACTAAATATGGGGACAAATATTTAAGTAGTCTTTACTTAATTAAAAAACATTGACTACTTTAATGTGGTTAATTATTTTGTAAAAGGTGATCTTTAAGTAACTAGTAAAAATAAATAATTATAAATACGACTGTCACATATTTTTATTTGGACAGATTTAAGCTCATTTTCATGTTTGTATACTTAAAATATTTTTAAACTATTTAAATAATTGATTGAAATTGATAGACATTCGATCGTTTGTAATCAGTAATGAGTAGATTTCATTAAAATTAGACTTATGAAAAAATAATGATGTAACAATGAAATGTGTAAAAGGAGCAATAAATAAAAGATAAAATTGTAAGAAATTTTAAATATTATAAAAAGTGTAATAATATAGTCATAGATATATATATGAAAAGACGCGCGTTTTGTTGAATTTTTGGGGGTTCAAAGTAGGGGTTTTTAAATTGTGAGGGTGGGTGGGTTCGGGGGCCAACGTACCCAGTCGTGCTGCAAGCGCGTTGAGGGCGTCTCTTGTAAAACTCCACTTCGTCCACCGTCCACACGGCCCCCTTCACGTTTTCGACTCGCATGAAACATTTGTGGAGAGACAGGTTGTGTCGCACTGCGTTCTATACAAAATAATACACAGACTAAATAAGCAACGCAAACAAATTAATTAAGCCCAACTCAATCGCGACTCTGCCGCGGCGGTCGGATGATGGTTAAATAAATTAAAATTTTTCAAATAATAATGATAAGAATAATAATAATAATGATGATTGCGGTAAGCTTTCTGGTGAATTTTGGTAATTATTTGGAAGCTTTGCAAGTCAGAGTGAAATTTTATGAATTTTATAAATTTTTTTTTCAATATTGCACAACAGGTACTGCTATTTATAAGTTTTTTAAGAATCAATTAATGTGAAACTGAAAAAGTATTAATAAAATCATAAAATCACTCCTTATAATGAAGGTGGGAATCCGGGTAGATAGTATAATGTTTTGCCAGGAGCTGTAAAATAAAGTAACATGATAAAAGGAGATCGAGTCAGACAAATGTGTTAAATTTTAAAGATGAGATTTTGTGTATTTTACGATATTCTCAGTAAAGAATAACAGCATGGAATAATGGAATTTTAAAAATGAATTTTTGGTTGTGATTGAAAGCATGTGTGTATTTTATTAATATATTATAAGGTAACAATATTTGAAAGTATTATTGTTGATAAAAAAGCTTTCTTATTTATTTCATTCTTTAGAAATATTAACCTAGCTCAACTATTTTTAGTAGTGTTATACAAAAATAATCTACTATTATTTCAGAAATTCATTCAACTAATAATACTTTCTACGACGTAGGAAATAATCAATAGGAAATGTCACGAAATAAAATTTTGTTTTTTAATCAACTCGTTGCAAATATTAAAAATTGATAGAAATTTTCTGTTCAGAAAAAATACTACTAATATTTTACATTATTTTCAATCTTTAGAGTTTAATAGTAGGAACAGAAATAGCATATACAATAACTATCAATATAGTAGTGAGTGATCTATAAGACATATTATGCTTAACTTCTATAATATATTTAACAATTCAAATAACAAAGTAAAAATGCTGGATAAGAGCAGTGTGTGTATATTTATGAACGAAAAGAACAAAATAAAATGGGAACAAGAAATAGGAAGATAAAAATAATAAAAAGTCATAAATGATATATAAGAGGCACGATATATGTAGCATTCTCATGTCAATAAAATGCACAGCTAGGTGACTAAATCTATAGGGCAACGACAACAAATTCATGCCGCAGGGCTGATATAAATTTAAGATTAGTGGCTGTAACAAAATAAGATACAAAAATGAAAAAAAAAAAAAAAAAAACAAAATAAAAATAAATAAAATGTTTTTCTCGTTCTTTCTTGTTGCTGCATCAAGGATCCTTTTTCCCTTTGATATTGATAAAATCTGCTCTGCTACGATTATGGTTGGCATCTTGATGAATCAAGAATAAACTTTTCTTCTATTTTTTTAATTAGATGAGATTTTCAACAGATTATTTTATGAACACAAATCCATGCGAGGCGAAGCTTTCTGGCAAACGTCGAGAAAAATTCGCTCTTAAGAGGAACACACACATGTACAGGCTATAACACGAATCGAAAGAGGCCTACTGTATTTTCGTTTTCGAAAATCATAGAGATGCGAGATTTTCTTGAATAGCAATCACACACTAGTTTGGCTATTTTATAAAATTGGTGTAGAAAATATATTTTACAATGTTAAATATTATTCGTAAAATAAATATTTTAATGTATATATTTTTCGCAATTTAAAGAAGTGTATTTTAAATAAAAACCATTAAAATAAAAATATTAAATGAAACAAAAAATCTAATATTATTATTAAAGATAAATTTAATAAATTAATAACATTACTTACGTATATAATAATATTAAATATACTTTTTAAAGAAATTATCTTCAATGTAATAACATTATATTAAGATGTAAAATCAAAAGAGAACTAATTTTGATAAAATTTTTATCATTAAATTAATTATCATTAATAATATTCTAAAACTGTAAAGTAAATTTTTCAACCAAATTACATTTAATAGCCAATCCTTATATATAAATGTTTATTTACATTATCCTACAAAACAAGTGAGAACAACAAATCTTGAAGAACGTAGATTCCAAAGAACAACCGCACATTTTTGAAGAAATAATATAATTATTTATTCAACCACATTATGACTAAATGTTATGAGATCTATTTTTTTTCTTTCATTTGTATATGGTAAATTACGAAAATTGTTACTAAATTATATTCGAAATGAATATATTGAACATTTACATAATTTACCAAATTTAGTAATTCCTCCACCATATTTTTAAGATGCAATAATAATTAACTGATTTAATATAGAGTAAAATATTTGTAATTAAAACGTTATTTTTTTCTTAAGTGTTACAAAATTTTTACTATTTTTTAAATACTAATTGATCATAAATACTTTTTTATTTTTTATTCAAAATTAAGGAATATTATATTGTTTTTCGTAATAGAAAATCGACAAACAATTATTTTCTTAGTAAGAAAAAATATTCTGATTCAAAATTTCTTTCAATAAAAACTTTAAGCCCGCGTAAAATTACGTTTTAAAAAGAAAAAATTGAAACAGATCATACCTTCCACGTTGCTGCGTTGCGCCGGAAATAGCAGAATGTATTTTGGAACCAGTTGTATATCTCGTTTAGCGTCAATTGCTTGTCCGGAGATTCGATGATGGACTGCAAAAAAGGACGAGTTAGTAAAAGTCTCTTTATAAATTTTAAAAATCTCATTCTTCAGGGTGCGAAAATATATAGATTTGCGATAAGAATAGAGGCGGAGTGAACCCATTAGAAATACAGCGATAAACACACAAATATATACTTTTACATACCTGTAAAAATATATTAATTATATTTTTAATTAATTTAATTTTTAAAAATATATAGAATTGAAAATATGCGATGGTGAAATAATTAAGTATAATAAAAATTTTAAACAATTTTTAAAAAATAAAATAGAATTTATTAAAAATAGCTACAATTAAAGGCCTGGAAGCAGAGAGGGCCTCGAACACTTTTCTAACAAGTAACACTTCCTAACAAGCTTGATTGTCTTTGATAATCAGAATTTAAATATATGCTTGGGATAATTAGATTCTGTTTATAACAGACTATCAAAATCAAACTCGTTAAGCAGGTCTACTTATTAGATATGTATTGGCGGGTCTTCTATTCTAACCTTTTAATTAATTTCTAATTTTATGGTACAAATATGATTGCAATTATTTATACACAATGTAACATTTTTACAATATATTTTATAAGATTACAAATTTAATGCTGTTGTATGCTTTTAACACTAAATCGAATATTCAAATATACGATCTGGACATTTTAATTTTGTAAAAATAGATAAATATTTTTTTTTTTTTTTTTCGTAAGAAAGGTACAGATTAGAAAAAAAAATATTTATATATTAATGCGTATTTGACTTAGTGATACATGAAAGTGATAATTAGTGTTGACGCAAATAATTAAATTACCTGGCGTATCAATGATGCATATGTGAATGGCGGTCTAACATCTGCATTTTTGTAGAAATCCCTATTTCGCTGAATTTCTGGAAAGAATACATGGTTTTTTATTTTATTATTCAATTTACATAAGACCCGATGTGCGGGAAAAATGTCTATAATAATAATCCTCTTACTCGTAAAATTTGTAGGCTAATAAGTAATGTATTGAGAATAATAGTACGTTATATGCATCTAGGCGGTAAAATCACATATTATTCCCGATGGCTCTAATTACTCAAAGGAATAATTGACTTTATCTCGAGATACGTACAGCACTTTATTCTTACCTTAACTGTGACCACTTATTTGCTCTTTATTTACTTTTTTAATAATTTTTCAATTTTTTCTAATAATAATGTTAGCGGGGAAATAATGACTGCTAGTATGAAAATAATGACCGAGGAGGGAAATAATGGGATTATTTCCCTCTTTGAGATTTTCGGGAATAGTATGCCACTTTATACATGCTTTTTTGGGTACGTAAGTGATGGCCATTATCGTTAAGGTGAGAATAAAAATAATTATATGATCGATGGAGTTTTTAAATTTTTTAAACGTAAATTTTTTCTTAATATATTTTAAAACATAATTTAAGTAAATTCTTGAATAAATAAGCATTTAAAATTTAATTAGTAAATAATTTAGTGTGTAGTAATTGTGTTAAAAAAATTAATATTCCTAACTAAACTTTTAATTGTTTATCTTTATATTACTTTAAAAGTCGATCGATCAGATTGTGAAATAAATACAAATGTATATAGATAAATTTCTGACGTAGATTTGCTCAGTAAAGAGAGAAAAACAAACAAAAACAGGTGGCTTTGTGTGTACGAAAAGTAAATCATGGTCGCGGTGTAGGAAATCGATGGTACAGTTGCAATATTATCTTTCATTTTTTGCGTCGCGGTAAGTGATGACAAGAGCATATACAACTATTGTAATTTAAAAACAAAATAATATATCATTTTATTATATAGTGTACAAAAAATAATTATTAATACTTTTAATACCATTTTATGCAAAATAAGTGAATTTAAGTTAAAAAGAGCATTAAAAAGGAGAAAAACAAATATAATTAAGTATAAAATCTAATATTTTAAAATTTTAGTAACTAATATTTTAAATTATACTTATTCAAATATATTTTTAATGAGAATATTGATTAATTGCACATGGATGTAAATAAGAACAATTTTATCAGAATAAAAAATAAATTGACTAATTATCATTTCCCGTCTATTAAAAGTAAAAATAAAATTTTTTAAAGTATTTCTAAAAATATCTTTTTTCTTTTGTTACTCTTTCACATTTTATTTTATATACAATTTTTTACAATTTCGTGTAACAAATACTACTTGAAAAATCACAAAACTGCAGATACATAATTTTATGAATTTATTTTTGTATAGTAGTTATAAAATATTTAGCAACATTTTGGAATTAAGAGGTGTAAACAGAAAAAAAAATAAATAGTAAAGCTTAATTTCTACAGTTTACTACAATATATTACCCAAACAATCTTAGCTGCATAAATTTTATTAAATAAAAATACTAATAAGATTCTATTTTATTAAATTTAATTCAAAATTTACCTTGGTACTTTTAGTTAACACTATTATTAACAATACCAGAGTATATATTTAAATATGAATTTAATAAATAATTCTCATAAAAAAAGAAATAAGGGGGTGGGAGCGACAATCATGCAAGTGATAAATGTGGCATAAGCAAAAAACTTTACTCTTCCTATAGAAAATTGTTTAACCCTTTAAATCCTAATGTTGCTTTATAGAGAAAGCAGATTTATTAAAGTTTCAAAAAAAGAATATAGACTAAATTGTAACAATACATGATTCTTTTTTCTTTAGTGACACGAACTTAAAGCAGAAAAAGAGATTATGAAGTGATGAATCCATCAAAACATATTTTTGTGATACCACTATATCTGAACTTAAAGGGTTAATGGAAAATTATGAAAAACTATAATTCTGATACAAAATTGTCTAGTTAAAATGATACAAAAATTAATATATGTTTAAATTAGAAAAATCTTTAATTTTAATATGATTTTATTGAATCATATATTCATGGTAAATGTTTTTCATAATTTTTTCAAATTATTTTCAATTTAAGGCAGCTTTTTGTTACATATTTTTCTGATAATCTTGCTAAATCGAAAAAAGCTCTTGGGAAAAACTGAAAACGAATATAGTACACAAAGTGAAATGGCGAGAAAAATTAACAGTACCTTGTTGGACGTCTAGGCCAGCGCGCTCCAGCATGTAGGGCAGCCCTACACGGTGGGGGTGGCGGGCAGCACAAAGAAACGGAGAAATGAGAGAAACGACCTCGTGACGATTTTAAGTTTTTTATAATATTTAATAATAGGCTGCAAAGCAATCGAAAAATGCGGCTACAATAAGCCATCGGTGATTTTAAGGAACGACGGCGCAACAATTGGGCGGGCCCCCTCCAAAATACATTCTGCTATTTCCGGCGCAACGGAGCAACGTGGAAGGTATGATCTGTTTCAATTATTTTTGCGTGATTTTAACGTTTTATAATGAGCTTTCTGTTGTTAATTATTTTTTCTTGACTTTATATTTTTTAAATTAGATCATTTATTTTTTAATTTCACAAAAAATTGAAATATATTGTAAATAGCTGTATGGTGTACTCAATTTTAACTGCTGTGAAGATACTTTTTATGTGGTCTAAAATTCAGTCATTTTAAAGTGTCTTTTCAGGTGTTAAACTGCCATATTTCATTTCTTTTAGTTTAATTTTTATCATAATATATCGATTTTTTGTCCAATTGATAAAAGAATCTGATAAAATTGCTAAAATTTTCAACAAAAGGCTTATCTAAAAACAATAAAATTACAAAAATATTGTTCGACCATCGCCTAAAATTAGCAACAGCTAACCGCGCCGATTCCTCTAATCGTTTTGCAGCCCTAACCACATTTTGTAGTACGAAAATAAGAATAAACATTTACTAAGAAACTATAAAAATTTCTTCTTTTTTATCTGAATTTGTCTCATTTATGTTGCGTCTAGGCACTGAACTGCGCCAACAAGGTGTCGATGTTTGAAAATACATATAGATATGAGTTCTTTAAATTTCTTTCGAATAATTTTCTTTTTCAAGAAATTTAGAGAGCGCAAAATCTTTCACTTAACTATTGTTAAATTATTTTTTTGCAAAAAACGACACATTAGTGCACGACTGTTATATTTATAGCCTTTGTTCAAAAATCACACGGGATAGATACACAGAAGAGATAGAAAGAGTTTGAGAGAGGACCGTAAAGTGCATTCTCAGTAAATATAACTACGGAGAAGAAAAAATCTTTCCTCGTTGACCTTTTCGATCTCTTCAAGCTGTTGAAAATACATTTACTTTCAATGTTAAAAAATAAATGAAAATAATCAGTTATAAAAATTGATAAAAGAAAAAATATAAAAAATTTGATAGCTTGCATTTTCACAGTTCAAGAGATCGTTGCGATCGTAATCATTTTAACCAGTTTTTTGTCTCGTGAAATTCAATTTACCTTCATTAATATCTATTCCAGATCTATCGACGGATACTCTGCGCCTTACAGTGCCCTCTTCATACAGTCCTACGAATAGCATTTTTTTGTTTTCAATTTCGTTAGCTATTTTTTTTTCTTTCTTGGCTCAATATCAGTGTTAAGAAAGAAATACAAATTCTGATAGAAAAGACAATGACGTATGTTCATCGAAGCTTTAAATCAATTATTATATTACTGATATAAACAAAAAGTTGAAAGTATAAGATAGTAATGTTCAAAGTTATTCAAATGACATGATAGAAAGTGAGTACACATTATCGTGACCTGCAGTATGTTAGTAAGAACAATATATTATAAGTTACTTCGTTTAGCTGGAGGTTTTATAATTTCTTTTGCTGAATAGTATATAGATAAAAATTATAATAACTGTGTATATAAATTTCTTTTTTTCTTTTTTATAAACAAGTTAAAATTAACCACTAATTAAGTCAACAAGATATATAAGAAATATAATAAAAGAAAATTTTTCATATTAATTAAAAAATATTATGACAACATTGATTTATGATTTAGTAAAGACTTGGCATGAAACTTTTATCTTCGAAATATTCCAAATAACTTCACTTTAAACCTTCGTCATTTTCAACAAAAGAAAAATGTTTACCAACAAAGAAAACTAATTCACAATAACTAAGGAATGCTCACCTCCCGCGAGCGAGAGCGTGGACTTGTCGCTGATCCTCCTCCTGATGGGTCCGGCCATGCTGGGCATGTTGGGCATGCTGGGCATGCTGCCAGGCATGTTGGGCATGGGCGGCAGGCCCGACATGTTCGACATGTTGGGCAGGCCGGGCGGCATACCGGGACCGCCTCCCGACGAGGGTGGCAGCTGGCCGCCTGCTGGTGACCTCACCGCCGAGACGAGGGCGGACATCGAGACCGGCGAGACCTGCGAGACGCCGCCGAACGCGGGCGGTGGCTGGCTCATCAGCGCCGAGGACAGGCTGAGCTTCGGCATGCTCGGTGTGTTCTGCAAGCAGTCAAATTGGAGCTAGATATATAGTCGTGCGATTTTAGAAATGGTGGAAAAGTCGCATTGAGTCGTTTGATAATAATTTGTATATTAAGAGGAAAATATCATTAGGCGCCAATTAGTAGAAGTTAATTCTTATCGATTTAGATTAACTGCTTCAGAAAACTTTATTTGAAATGATCATTTCAACTTTTAAACGCATTTACACCACTATAAAATTTAAATTGTCATTTATATATAGATTTTGGAAGAAGTGAATCAACATTTAAAATTAGTTACTTCATCTATCGCGGCTGTTACATAAATAAGCTTTAAAGGTCGATAAGATTAAATCCATTATCAAACAGAGAGCGGCGTATCTTATCAGACTATTGGATATTACCGAGGATTCCGATGATTTTGGCGGCTCTGGTGAAGCCATCTGTTTGGCCATGTGCAGGTGATGCATCATAGCTGTTAACCTATCGCGCTCCTTTTGCAGCTGTATCTCCAATTGCGAGACGACCTGCATCTGCACTCGCGCCTGTGCCGTCGACCTGTCGTCTAGTGTGTGTTCCGTATTTAAGTGTCTGAAATTATCAAATTTCGATTCATTATTAATGATATGTACAATTTATTTATCAATGCATGTTTAAACATCAAATTAAGCCAGCTTTAGCATGATTCTACTTTATTACCGGTATAATTAGAATATTCCATCGATCTTATCCACTCGCAAATTAATCTCAATACTATCCATCAAGTCGAAGTCTCTAAATCAACGCGCACAAGTTAAAATAGAATTTCCATCGAGAAACCCTCACAATAGCTACCGCCCTCTATGCAAGCACCCAAACCGCCCGCAAGCTCCACTGTCTCGAAAGCTCGCAAGCTTGACCGGATACGTCGCTTTTGGCCAGTTGTTGCAGGCATCGAAATTATTTTCATAATCCCCTTTTCCGCGTCTCTCTTTCCTCGGGGCTTTGTGCTTACGCAAAGCAGATTGCCACGCGGTAGATTGGAAAGACGAAGCCAACGGGGAGAAAAGCGCGGAGAGGGCAAGGAGATGAGTTTGGAAGAGGAGAGCTTTCTCGTTCCTCTGAGAAGCATAACGATGCGGTCGAGTGTCGTGAATATTAATGAGACAAAGGTAATTAGCTCCTTTCTCTCTCTCTCTCTCTCTCTCTCTCTCTCTCCTTCTCTTTTTTCTTTGCCCCCTTTCGCCTTTTTATTCTAAGCAACCGACTGGAGAGACAGGGAGAGCCGCGACTTCGTGATTACTAGGTTTTGCTTTAATGGGGTTAGAGGCGCGAGCGACGGCTCAAAGACGATGCTGACTCAAGCGATTTTGCGCCGACTTTTCTCTTCTTTTTTCCTCGATGCCGTGGAGAAGGTTTCTTTTTTATTCTTGCTTCGTTCATTGCGCTAGATTAATCAGTGCCGATATTTCTCTGTTCTTTGGTTTGTAACGATTTCACGTACGCGAGAAATGATTGGATGGAAATTATTTGATAAAGAGTGTGACTAGGTTCCGTGATCGGCAAGGAGAGTGTCGCACGACCGGGAAACTGATTTTAACGAGCTGTTGGTAGATGTTTTCTAGTATAGCTATATCAATTAAAATCAGTATAGGTAACTATACTACAGACTTTTCTATTCTCGAGATATTTTCTACTTTTTAATTAAATTCTGTGTTTTATAATAAGTAGAAAAAGTATCTTATTATCAGTGGAATAGGACACATTTATATACTGCATATGAAAATTAACTAAAACGTAATAAAGAATAATTGAAAGATTTTTTTATCTCAATTTTGATTTATGTTTAATAATATAGATCGCTTTTCCATATTTCTACATTGATTTTCACTACCTTTTAAGATATTAAACATCGAAGATAATATGAAAAATTTTTTATTAAATCAATCTTTTATCGATGATTTGAACAAAAAAACATTGATGTTTCCATAGAAAAGAAAATTAAAATGAAAGCTTTTTTCATTTATATTTATATTTATTTAGTTTCAAATTTAATTTTAACTCATCATAGATACATACAAAGTTTTAATAAAAAGTAAGTGTATCCTATTGACAATACACATGTAATAAATTATAACTTTTCTATTTTTCTATTTATTGAAATATCTATAAAGTATACGTTAAAGCTTTTAAGGTAATTGAAACGCATTAAATAAATATACGATTCCAAAACTCTAACTCTATTTACAAAATAATTCCATCAATCAAATATAATTTAATTAACTCACTTGAGGAATGCTTGATAGTCTTCGCAGACCGCTTCGCAGCCGGGCCACTTGCAGACCCCGTGGCCATAGAGCGGATGCTGAATCTTTTCGTTGCAGGAGGCATCCAGGGGTTTCTCATCCAGCTGTGCCGTGCCGTTGATCTCCGCGCGCTGACGACTCGATACTAGTGAATTAAGAAGGCCTGCGATAAATCGCCCGGCAGTTTTTTGGTTTTCAATGAAAATTTGTATTATTTGTTGTGCTTATGGAGGATTGGCAAAAGTAGTGTTTGAATTTGAATTTTTCTGTGGGCTTTGAGTTTCTGAATTATTTATGTGGAAGTATATAAAAGAAAAGGAAGTATAAGAATAAAAATAAATTGGTCAAAAACTTTTCAGGAGATTGTACAGTTTTATTATAATTAAGTTAAATACTGCAGAATAAATTTACCATTCAACCCAGAACTAGATTTCGATACGTTGGAATTTGCATGTGACTCGGAACTCTCTGACGGATCTGTTTTCCACGCTGGCAACGCTTCTGTGGGTTGTAAAGCTTTTCAATGCAAAAGTACTATTAGTAAATAGTATTTTTTTAAAAAGTGTAGAAATTCGTATCAAAATTGGAAGAAAATCTTTTATACTCATATTGTGATCTCACATTTTTCAATCTCATCACAATATGAAAAGTCGAATTTTACGGCTAATTTATAATAGTAAATTTCGAAATACGGGTGTGAATGATAGTTATTTGACTCGTGAGTCGTTTGAAAAGTTCCACGAAGCAAAAATCACCTTAGACACCAGTATTAGATTAAATTGGAGTACAAACCTGATGAATGATTGTGGCCTTGCAGACCGAGGCCCTGCTGTAGCAGATACTGTCGCTGCGTAATCTGCAGCTGTTGGATAAGCTGCTGCTGCTGAAGAGCGAGCTGCTGAAGCGGCGCCGAGGCCTTCTTTTTATCGGCAGTCTGCAGCAGGTGCGACTGTTGGATGAAGTTTAGCTGCAGCTGCTCCTGCAACTGCTGCATCGCCTGCTCCAATTGCTTTCGGCCCAGCTCCGCAAGCTGGTGCTGATGCTGAACATAGTTTCATTGTTATTTTTTTAGCACAATTTTGGAAATACGAATATTGGAAATTGATAGATGGGCTTACATTTTTTAAAGAAGAAAAGTAGCCAAATCTGTCCTGATTTGATGCATGCTCTGACGAAGATTCCTAAAATTAAATAGAATAGTTAATTTTTTTTTCAAGCTCAATTTTATGATACAATTTAACAGTAACGCTCTATCTTGATTGACTCTAGTTATCAAGTAATCGTTGCATAAATTTAAGCAATTTAGATACAACACAATTTCGAATAGTCAATAGTAATTGAATTGTCCCAGGGAAAATTAAAATGAATAATGATGCAACGAACCTGATGATGCTGCTGTTGCTGCTGTTGCATGTAGAGCGAGTGCTGCTGCATGAAGGACTGTAGCTGAGTGGGATTGAGTATGTGTTGCTGGAGAATCTGTTGCATCTGGTGCAGGCCGCTTGCCGGGCTGAGCATCATCTGGGCCGTGGTCTGGGACGACGGCGGCGGAGCCCCGGGCGGCCCTCCTGGCGGGCCTTGCGAAGGGTCGGGCGGTGACGCCCTGCGGACATTTCATTTATAATCTCAGCATTTTATTAGATGAATGCCGTGTTAATTTTTCATCTTAATCAATTCCTATCCTGGTAGGAAATTAACCAGATTTTGGGCAAACATTTTCTGGTTAAAGCATGTTACAATGACATTATCAAGAAATTCCGTTGAAAGTATTTTCAGCATTGATCAGAAATTCTACCCAGAATATGGTCTATTTTTACCGAGATATTGTTTACTTCAACTGTTACAAAAAATTCTTTAAAAATGAATCTTGGCATTTCAATAATACAAAAATGGCATTGATATTTTTCCATGAAGTAAAGAAGTACGTTTTCTAATATCTTGTTTTTATTTCCCATCTTGACTTGAGCATGAATTAAAAATTTCATCAGCTCCGTCATAACCGACGAAGATACGACTCTAATAATCTGATAAACTCACCGCTGCGGTGCTTGGGGACTCTGATGTGGACTAGGCTGTGGCCCTGGCGCGCCGGAGCTCGGCTGCTGCGACTGCTGCGTGATGATGGGCTGCTTTTGCTGGGTCATGGGTGCTGCTGCTGCTGCTACCGCTGCCGTCACTGCTGCGTGTCCGCTTGGGCTGAGCTTTCCATTGCTTTGATACTCGATGCTGATCTCCTGCTGCTCCCGCTGCTGCTGCTGCTGCTGCTGCTGTTGCTGATCGGCACCGACGCTGTCGGGACCGCTTGAGCTGCGTCCCTCGCGGCAACGGCCCAACCGTGACTCGCACTGCTGTTGCTGCTGTTGCTGCTGTTGCTTTAGAGCTGCGTAGAGACTGCTTGCCTGCAATTAAGAAAGTGTTTATTGTCTTTGGGGTTGAGGCTGGGGTTCAAGATATTGCTTTAGGGTAGATGAGCATCAGATATGGATTTATCCACAGAAATAAATATAGTTTTCAATAAAGTTAGGTCAACTATGGTCTGTATTGATTGCATAAAGAACATGTAATTTATATCAAAGTTGGTCAGAACAAATTTGAATATAGCTTATTTGGTTGCTCCATTAAACACAATTGGGTGTTTATAGAGACACAGTTTAAACTACTGCCAAACAATTTATAAGTAGAGGGACTGCAGTTCAGTAAAAGAATTAATTAATATAAACTTGTAATAAATACATTTAATACAGTGTTCCCCCTTTTTTAGTTATCACAAAACAGTAGACAGAAGCGCCAAAAATATCACAGCGACTAACTCCGCCATTTCAAATTCCTCGTTGGACGTGCATCCTTGGAAAATATTCCGAGCTCTCCTTGAAACTCGCGCGCATAATACGCGCCAGACCCTTATAATTTTTCTCTTATTCCTGCTAGAGAGAAAGAGAGAACTGGCGCACGTCCTGACTAAACACTGATAACCCCAGCCGCGAAGGACTTCTTTGCATGTTATAAACATACGTAATTGTACACAAATAAGATTAGCATAAGACTCTGGCGCTTCGCTAAAACGCGCTCCGAAAAGACACGTGGAAGGGAAAACAGGCAGATGGAAAAGGGACAAAGCTGGGATCGTCGCGGACCTTTACTAAATTCACGCTTAGCTTTGAGGAGTAGAGCTCTGTTTTTGCATGGACTTTTGCTTTTGCATAAATACACTTTTTTGGTCGGTCGATTAGTGCTGTTGGACTGTTTTTGGATTGTTAAAAAACGTCAATATTTGTTAAAGTTTTTTTGTATTTTTATTAATAATTGACCCTAAAAATGTGTGACAAATCGTGGGATGTTTAAAAAAACAAAATGTTAATAATAAAACTTTATTTATCTGCTGTATCTTTTTTTATCCTTAAACGATGCTAGTGAAATGAAATGAATTATTCTCTGACGTTAAAAATTGTTTTTAAACAATAAAGGCATCGTTTATACACTTTATTTAATAAATTGTTTTGATTATTTAATCATTTTGAATGCGTTTCTAAAAACGAAATGTTACAGCAAACAAGTATACATTGATTGTTGGCTTAAAAAATTTAATGATATCAAAGTTGCAGACTTTACGTTAGAGTTTATTTAGCTTTCATAAATACAGCGACTCATTGACGAAAATTAACTCAAAGGAATAAAAACATTGAATTGGTAAAATGGATTTTAGGAATTGGCGCTTTTGTTCAACTTTGTAAAGCACTAATATTTATGCTTTTACTTATTGTCTTTATCAATAACATAATGTTACTTATTTGTTGGCTGATTTGTGCCTAATATGATTATGAAACGAATACACTCACATTTCTTAATCAAATACCAGTAATTGCTTAATTGCGCAAGTCTAAATATGTCTATAAATAGTTAAGAATATTTTAAGTCATTGTGAGTTCTCATTGATACATGCGAAAACAGACTTCGTTTTCCAGAAATTTTAGTTTTGCAAAAATATCTCTAGAATAACTGATCATTGAGACATAAGGTTTTCATTGAGACACTCCCCATTTCATTGATGACTACAGAGATGAATTTTTTGCAAATTTTTATATTTTGATTAAAAATGTTTATAATCTTTTAGTTGTATTTTTGAAAATAGTCTTTAGAGAGATATTTTCTTTGAACAACTATATAATTATGAAGTGATTTGACATTACAAAATATTAGAAAGCTACTTTGTGTACATTAGGAATAATGCGTTAAATGGGTTATTACTTAGCTATAAAACAATAAATTACATTATTAAAAAAGAAAAAAATAAATAAATAAAACAAATTAAAATCTGTTTGCTAAAAAGCTTCTCTCAAAGAATCTAAACCCTTCCAAACACTCACCCGCTCTCATTTCTTCAACTACCCCACAAAATTAAAAACAGACAATACTGACTTGATCGATAAGAGCGTGTAATTTATCTATCTCGTCGTCGATATCCATGAAAGCATTAAGGGCGACTTGACCCTCTCCTCTAATACAACGCAAACTCGACCGGCAAACTTTGAGCAACGCGTCCCGAGATCGGCAACTCTTACTTTCTTGAATTACGAGCAATATTGATCTTATCTAAGAACGCCGGCAAGGCTTAAGCTAGAGCGAGCAATTTCAGAAAAGTCTCCCCGGCGCAATGACGCGCTTCGCAACTGTGTTAATACAAGGCGCGATTTGTTTTATTAACTTTGGCGCGCGCGCGCGCGATCGTAGAAAATATATATTAAATTCCCTGAACCAGACACTCGGGATGATCTAACGTGCGTAACCTGATTATTGCTTCTTTCGAGAATCACATTTGAATTTCGAACGATGTGTGCGTAGATGTTAACGGATGTTTGAACAAACTCTGGCACAATGGCTGGCAAATTGGTGGAACAGCGCGCGTGGCTTTTAATTATTCGAGATCGTACAAGTGTCGGCTGAATAGATACATGCTATAGAGTCTATTTTTTAATAACCTTTGCGGATATTAGGTGTCAATGTGGATTTTTCCGACTTTCCTTATCGAATAGAAGTTTAATTAGATACAGGCTTGTGAAATTTCATTTCATACGTTTAGTTCCTAAAATTTCTATAGGCCTTAACTGAGGCATATTTACCAGAATTAAATTAACAACAAGGCAATGGTTAAATCTTGCTTAATTTTCTGCCAAGATTGTTAAAGAGCACCAAAGCTTTCTCCAATATCAACATGTGTAATACAGTGGCACAGCAGCATGTCTCTTTAAGAGTGATCGCAACAGCTTAGAAAAGCTCTTGAAATGCTAACACTTGTCGCACTTTCTGGTGAATAAAAGAATAAATCCGAAAAGTAAGCAGCTGAATCAAGGTTCATGTTATAGTAAGAGAATATTTCATACTTGCTGAATGTATACAATTTAACAAAGTATAGATAAAGATGATGACTTCAACAAAGAATTACGTGTACTTCTTAAATAAGATTTATCGTCCACACGTTTCCCTGAAAACTCAGTCAATATTCATATACATCCGCCAAATTTCTCGACCCATGATATAGCTTCTAATAAACATGTAACCCACGACTTCATGGTCCAACCATCTTACATAAAAATGCCAAAGAAAAAGCCGTCTCCAGCTCCGTCTAGTCCGAATCCATTCAAATGAAAAGAAAAGAAGCTCGCCCGCGCGCCTCCCGACGAGGAAAATCCGAACGGCCAACAACGCAGCATAGGCCTCTTTATTTAACCTTTCCTCGAGGAGAGGAGTCCGAGTCTTCGGAGACGCTCTCGCAGTCCTCGTCGATGGTCCTCGAGGGCTGTCTTACTTTTTTTTTTCGGCGAGGAGCGCCTTTTTCTTCTTCCTTTCCGTCGCGACGCCGACGCTCGTCTCGCTTTCTCTCTGTGTACACGCGGCGGGGGATCTTTTTTCTCCTCTTCTTTTATGCAGAGTGAAAAACTGGAAGAGCGCGGGGTTAATCAGGGAGACGCGCGGCTCTGGGACATGGGATTTCGGACCTCTTAAGGATTCGATGCCTGGCACCCCTATTGTTTAGAGGGTGGTGAGGGGCAGCTTGATGTTTGATTGTTTGAGGCGTTTTTCTTGAGATGCTGGGGATAGGAAAATATCAGCTTTGAAGCATTTGAATTTTCTTTTTTAGAGTATTTTAGTTGGGAAAGATATGGTTAAATTAAATTTATGAGGGTAGCTTATTTTAAGCATAAGTTACCTTTGTTTATTTAATTCAAGAATATACCTTTCTCTTAACGTCATTAAAATCGACAAAAGCTAAGCGCTGTAACTTGCAAATAAAGCAGCGCGCTTAATCCTTCACCTTAATATTTCAGCGAATTATACATCTTAATTTTCATGTCATTCACAAGCCATCTTCAATGCGGTCTAGCAGCAACTCATCCTTTTGTAAAGTCGGACTGTTTGACAAGACGGAGCGCTTATGTGGAGCATCGCCGGTCCCGCTTGGTATAAAGGAAAAAAATATCCGCACACAATGCGCTTCTCGCGCGCCGAGCGCAATAATTGAGCCAAGGAGTGTGCAATCAAAGCCAGAAAAATGGGATTTCCTTCGGGAGCGTCGCGACGACTTCTCTCCTTTCTCCCCAAGAATATATCCTTCGCCTTAAGTCCCCGGCTCCCCGCGGTATTAATTAACGAATTAAGAGGACGTTTCGCCGCTTCTGAGGGATTGAAGGAGGGCATAAAAGGATTAAAAGTCCCAGAGGCCAAGAGGCGGCGCGGCGTTTTTCTTTTTGCCGCGTCGCGTTGCGCCGGATTACAGACGACGGCGCAGGTGACCGTTTTTTAATGGTGAGTGTGAGCGTTTGTGATGATTTGGTAATAATATGCCGGTGAATTTAGTTTACCGATTTTGTGCGCTGTTAAAAATTTCTTGAAGTTTCTTTTAGATACGAATTCCGTTACATTTTATTTATAATATTTAATCGAATTACTAAATTTTAAATCGTTTTTAATTTAATTATCAATAATTTTTCATTAACTTTCAGTAATATGGATCTGAGTTTTCAATTATATGAGCATAAAAAACTTAAGTTATTCTTAACTAAAACTTCATGTAGAAATATTTAACAGTGTAATGAAACTTATTCTAGAAAGCTTTCTGAATAAATTAAGAACATGCGATAAGTCATTTTCGCAAAATAGAAAATATTTTAGTTAAAAATTCATTGAAATCTTCTGATAATTTTTTTGTGAATGAATGCGAATGACAGTAAAATGAAACTTTGTATCCAACTTGATGTTTGCGTTGAAACTCAGATACACACTTCCGAGGCATTCGCACCTTTGCTGCTGTGCTGGCGACTTCAATGCGGCTACACTGCGGTCTCGAAGTATATAGGTAAACACCACTTAACGCGCGAATATTGCGCAGTTTTTTTTTATCTTTTTACTTGATTGTGAAATTTAATTCTCAGGTGTAAAACATAAAATCACTTTCTTCCAGATTCACTCTCCAATCCAGACCACCCTCCAATCTCCAATCCTCCCAAAAAGCTCAGCCAACCACAAGTGCCAACATTCGCCGCAATTTAAAAAGAAAAATCTCAATAATCCCCTCTAAAAAAATCCCAACTCAACCGCGCGCGAAATCGGGAGCAGCGACAAAACAATAATCGGCGGTGCGAATAAGAAAGCCGGAGCTCTCTCAGGCGCGCTCATCTCGACGTGCAGTCGCGCACAGCTGAAATTTTGTATTCAGAGCGCCGCGGGGCCAATCAGTCGGCTGCGCGAGTGCCTCGGCTTGCTTGCCTGCTCGCGCGCTCCTGTTGACGTTTGTCATAATATTTTAATATTAAATCGCGTTACACTCCAGCCATGCGTTCGCATAATCAGACGTTATTCGCACCCTGCGCCTCCCCCCCTGCTACGCGCCAAAGCTCCTCTCGCGTTGTGTTTTCGTCTCTTTTCAGCGCTCCGGCTGTGCTCCTCCTTTTGCGGGATTTAATTTGCGTTTTTACGCGGGATTTTAACTATTTTGCTGGGAGGAATATTGGGTTGGTATTGGGGCAATATTAGAATTCGTTCGATATTGATTTGATATTCAAGTAATATTAAATCGCAATTAAAATAATACTTATACAAAAGTTATTCATATAACACTTAATATAATTAATATACTTAAAATTCAGCATTGCAATTTAATTAAACCCCTTGTGTAATAGTATTAAAATTTAGTTCTAAAATGCTTGACCCTTATTTAGTTTACGTTGGTTTTTTCGGCTGCAGATATGAAACTTGCAAAAAGTCCTGAGATTTTTTACAGACATTAGACTAGAAAAAACATTGCATTTTCTGATGAAGATATTCTTACCTGCAATTCTTATCCGCAGCCGAAAACCCCAATTTAAGGGTCAAATCACTTGGGACTACATTTTAGTACTATTTCGAAGCGGCTCTGAGTCAACGGTAACATTAACTTAAATATACAACCACAATAACCTAAAACAACAGAAACCTAAGAAAAAAATAGCAAATTTCCGTTTCAACCAACCCACCTCCTTCAACCCCCTCTTAGCAAAACGTCGGTATAACCAAGCGATGTGCAATCGCTTGACAATTCGCCCATAGTCGCAGGCGAGTCTGTGTACACGCATACAGTATCCAAAGCGGCATAAGGGAGCGGGGAGAGAAAAAGGAGGGTGAGACAAGTGCGCTCGCGCGTCAGTATTTGCCACCCTCCTCGTGTCGTCAGCTGGAGAAATGTGGAATACAAATTACCCGGCAAAATTTTCCCGACCCCGCGCGCGATCTCGAAAGCGCGTACGAATAATGAATTCGCGAATATTCTCTCGGTTCTTTCTTCTGTTTTTTTTTTCTTTTGTTATTATTCGACGCGAATATTATTTTCGCGACTGCGAGGTGGCGGTTCTCTTTTGGGGAAGTTGTTTTTCTTGCGGGTGACGGAGAGGCGAGCAGAAGCTGTGCTATATATTGCGGACCTGATTCTGTAGTTGAGGATGGGGAGTCGAAGCTTATTTCTTATTGGGTTGTATGTGTTGTGAGTCCGTAATTCGGTAATTGTAATTTTTTATTTATCGTAATTTTAAATTCAAATTTTAAAGATTTTTCAATAATGTTAATGTTAAATAGCTTTGATTTATTTTATAAATCAGAAAAAGGATAATTTAAAAAATTTTAAATTATATTTTTCTAAAACAAAATTATTTAGCTCTGTCAATTTGCGTAGACAACTTTTTTTCATTATTCCAGATCTCTCGATATTCAGGAAAAAGGTAAGCTTCCTCGCTACTCCGACAGATGTCAGCCCACGCAGCAAAAGCGTCGAGCCAGTAAAACACGCCGTCACCTTTGCGCTCCCCCTTAACGCGCGCGCACCTCCCAAAAACAAGAAAAAGACGAGCGAGAGAAGCGGCCTACCCTCATATCGGCTCGTCAACGGCTGATTAGCTCGCTTCTGTCTCACTTGAATCGGCGATGTATCGCAGAAGCAGCAAACCCCTAGGCTCGCCGGGCCAACGCAAACCCGCAGAACGCGCGCGCGCTCGCCGGGAGAATTAGCCTCGATTTTCCGCTTGCCAGCCGCCAAAAGCACGATTTTCGCGGGAGTGCCTCTGTATATCTCTCGCTCTCTCTCGTCCGGAGCTGCCGAGCTGCGTTAATTCTTGTACACATATGAGGCGGGCGCGCACAAAGAGAATTTCGAGGGTCGCTCGCATTGTGCGTATAGTCTTTGCTCTCGGCTGAGGGCGAGGCTGATGGCTGCTTTTGGCTTTTTTACTTTCTTTTTATAGGAGTGAAGGATAGTCGGAGAGATCTATAGGGAAAAATTTAGGAGTGAGGGTAGTGAGGAGGGGCAAGTTTGATATTGCTTTTTTCGGACGCTTTCGATAAATCTGTAAATCGAGAAAGTTTCATTTTGGCGGAGAGATATTTTTTAATTTTTTTCGTAATTAAATTTGCATTCAATTTTAGGTAAATGAAGCATAAAATTACTAGGAAATTGATAATTATAGAATAATTAAAATGCCAATCGAAAACAAAGACGATAAGCGCGTCAATAAATATCTAAAATCAATCGTCCTATTCCGCATCAAAACCGTACCAAATCGCGCTAATTGACACGAGCCACTCTTCCCTTTCAAAACGGATTTCCGAACAATGTCGGCGCGAAGCTGCGCGTGACGAAGGACCTTCTAAAAAAGAAAACAGACGGAAAAAACAAACGGCGATTGAACAGCTCTCCTATCCGGAAAGAGAAAAAAATCTGACGAACCAATCACGCCGGCATTCATAATGTACACAGAGCCGTTAACGACGAGCGTCGGCGCGTATCAAAAGAAGGGGGGAGAGAAAAAAAAGCGCGCGAATCGGTAATGCAGTCGATTAATGTTGTATGCGCGGCAAAAAGCGGCGCGAGAAATTCAGAGAATAGGCGTGGGCGATTTTCTTTCGCCGGGTAAATATATGAGGTCGGACGAGGTGAATGTTTTATAAGAGAAAGGATTGCGTGTCTTTGGGGATTTTGCTTTCAAAGTGCTGGAGATTGGTTCTTTGAAGGAGAGAGATTTGGACTATTGTGGGACGGAGGGTTCGATTAGTTCAATATGTGCTATTGTGGAGTTTGATGGTGGTAGTGAGGTAATACTATGTTTTTGTTAGTGCTTCAGTTTACGCATTAGTTTTTTCTCTTTTGAAAAATTAATGTTGAGTATTTTATTATTGAAATGACTTAATTTTAGTATTTCAATCCAAGCAATATTTTTTAAGAATTTAATTCATTGTAAAATGACACTTTTACTGAAAATAGTAAGTTGTAAAATTGATCATATATAGCTTTGAAACATTTTATGTTCGATATTTATAAAAGACGTCATTTATAATATTTTGTAGGACATGACAAAAGAAAAAGAACGATCTAATATTGATCATATTTTTTTTTAAACAGTCTTCATATTACATATCCATATTAGTTGGATGTTGATAATCAACATTTTTAAAACTACTAGAACACGCTTTTTACCAAAGGAAAAACTAAGTATGTTTTATTTCATCATTGATGCAATATCTTATGCAATATCTCAATAAAGAATTTAAATTAATTGCTATTTATTGAAATGATAATTTTATTATTATAATCTTAATCTCTAATACCCCTACTATTCTCAGATCAACATTTTCGGTCATATTTTGCCTTGCTCAACAGCCCAAGTGGCCACTTATCACCTTCTTGCAACGTAGACAAGAAAAAACTTCATCTTCCAGCTGGCTATACAAGAAGAAGCTCGCAAAAAAAGCCAAGGAGAGGCTATGTATCTATTTGTCAGGGAATAATTTCGCTATTCGTTATAAAAAGGAGAGAGATGGAGGAGGGCCAGTCGATTACAAGTCGTTAATGAAAACCAAACAACAGGAAGAAAAAAAGAGGGGTGTGGAAGAAATTACGCTGTGCTCTTGTTTCCATTCTTTTACCCGTCCCTCGGCGAGAAAATTTTCTCCCTCGCTCGAAAGAAGGGAGAGAGTGTCTTGCTCAGCGTTTTCTTTCCTTGTAGTGGCCTGCTGCATCTGCTTACGTCGTTACGGTCTTAGTCGAGTTTTTTTTGTTTTATTCTGCTTGGTTTTTTTAAGGTTTATTGTTGTTTAGTGAATTTTTTTTAATGTTAGAAAATTGGGGAGTGGATAATATTACGAGTGGATCGTTTTATTAATTTTTTGATTTAGCGTAAGTATCAAATACGTTTTATAGGTATTATAGTAAGAGAGTCATGGTTGTAACATAAAAAAGTACATTAAAACTCAATAATTTTTAGCCATTATTATAGGTACGAGAATTTGTAACAAGATCTTATACATTTACATAAATATTATTTTATCTAATCATACACAAGATTATCTGATTTGTCAGCCAATTAGTTTTAGCTTAAAAGCGACGATCTCTAAAAAGAAATATCTTATAGCAAAACCTTTTCTCCAAACTCTACCTTGCTGTTTTCCCATACCGAAAAACCTCCAAGATCAAAAAGCCATAATGGCGCGCGAAGTATTTTCCTAATCTTCTCCGGCCTCGCGCGCAGATATACATAAGGTCGTCGTGTTTTACTTTCGCGGCGCTTAATAATTCAGTATCAATTAGAGGCTGTTTGAATTATGAACCGGAGAGGGAAGCTGCTTTTTCTTCTTCTTCTCTATTGCGGCTTTCCGCTGAGCAGCTTCGCGCGCCCCAGAGATGAAATGAAGGACGAAATTAAGACGATAGGGCCGCGGAAGTAACAGAGATCGTTCGCTGAAAATAGCTCGAGTTGTCGATTAATAAGAAGCCGATGGTTTGTTATAAGGACGATCGATTTTTCGTTTTGCGGGTAATTCGTTTTGTTTCCTATAAATTTTTAATTCGAACGATTACTCCGATTATAAAATTAGCTACTTTGGACCTAAACACCATCCTGTTTAACTTAAAACACTAATCTTTCCACCTCGAAGAACCACTTTTAAAAAAAACCCAAACCCCCTCAAGCACATCAGCAAAACCTCCGCTCCTCAATCTTAAAACCCCAGCTACAGGAAACACTCCCCCGCATTTATGAATATTTCTTTCCGCACGGCTGCAGCTCCCACCTCGAAATCAGCGGCCGAGGCCAGCCATCCTCAAATCCGTGGATCTCCGTCCCTCGATTTCTCTCTATGTACACCTACGGGCTTGGCCGGCGCGCGAGCGCGGCCGGATCATGACCGGGCATACGAGGACTCAATTCCCGAGGCTCTCCACGCGACGACTGCGAATAAATATGAGCAGTCCATTTTCGTTTGTTTGCGCGTACGTGGCCCTCTGCGGCTCGCCTTGTAGTTCGCGCTTCTCGATCGCGATGGGATTTCTGAGGCGATGAGCTGATTAATTCAGACGGACGGATACGTTTTTTGTTTTTTATTTTATTATTGGGTGAGAGTTTTTCGAGTGAAGCGTTTGGGGGAGTTTTCGCGGTTGTAAATGGTGGAAGGTTATGTGGTTAGTGTGATTTTTTATTTTAAAAAACTTATGATTTTTTTAGTTTTTGGGAACATTTGATACATAAGTTAATAATTTTTTAAATAAAGAAATGGCATTATGCAAGGTACTTGTAGATGATTTTCCTCATTTAAATGAATACACGATAAGTAACCAAACCGATGTTTAACCGTGTAATGTAAAGAAAAACTGATTATAGCTCAAGGTAACGCAATTATCAAGGTAAATTCGTGACTAGGTGACCATCTAATCGATATTAATTTACGATTTCTTTCTATCAAGCACATACCTAGTCCATCTTCTTTCAAATGCACCAACATTCTAAGCACCTTACACCAAGCTATACCCTTAAACACCCCCTATCTATAATACCAAGAGACTTAGCATCAGTAGCCCAATCAACAGAACACAAGTCTTTCTTATTTTTCCTTAAATCGAACAACGCTAAACCTAATTTCCAGCGCGTTCCCCTCAACAATAGCCTCTCGGCTCTCCGCGCAAGCCAAACATCTTGGCCGCATTAATATTTATAAGCGCGAAAAATCACGTCGGATTCCGGAGCGCCGAAAATTAAGCCCACCCCCGCGACAGACGGAGAAGAATACCGGCCGAGATTGCGGTTAAAAATTGTACGGTATTACTTAAGGCGAGGCTCTCCGGACTTTCTTACAGCGATCTCTCTTTCTTGTGCTTAAGGGGATGGAGAGAGAAAGCAAGACGGAGTTCTTGATGATACAATTAAAGCCCTGCTCTTCTGACTTGGAAAATTATCCGATATTTTTCACGCGGCGGGAGTTACTAGAGGCACGATCTGGTGGAAGGGTTGAGAAGACGTCAGCTGAGGGCTAAGCTGTATAAGGGTTGCTGAGAAAAAAATGTGGGAGAGGGCCGGTTTTAAGGTGGGGGTGAGAGGGTGGGAGTGTTTGAGTGCATTTTTTATGAGGTGACTTATGGGCGTGTGTTTCTTGATTGACTTTGGTTAACCCGATGTTGGAGTTACTATATATTTGTAAATTATGAGATTGAAAAGTCAGGCGCTATACTTGAAATAATAATAGAAATAAACATAGAATAAATTAGATTCTTAGAAATAGAAATTATGTCGAACGCAGAATGATTAAAAAGTATTTTTATAATTTGAAATTGTTACTATTTTATACAAGCAGGTAGTGTTAGTATTATTACGTACGAAATAAGTGACTTATTTTAATTTTATATGAATATAAATGATACACCGCAACATAATGACTATATACGAAGGACAAAAAAAAGAAAAAAAATAAGTGCGAAAAATATCATGCCACATCCGACATAAATTACCCACAAGCGATTGTATTAAAAGGGTGGAGCGTATTGTGGTAAGCGCTAACGTGAATTTTTTATTACGTTTGTATAGCAGGCGGTTCTTTCACTTTTAATCCTCTGTATTAAACATAATTTTTATAAAAAAAATATTTTTTTTATATATACTTTCTTTTATTAAATAATAACTAATTTATAAATTATGGCTTTATTTTTATTATAATATCCAAATCTGTTATGAAATACTTCCGAAACTGTCTAGGTGTTATAAATTTATTTTGCAACGACCACCAACATATACACGTAAAAATAAACTTTCCCACTGTAGAATGACTCATTTCTTATCCAAATAATCCTACTTAAACAAAAACCAAACCACAACCTCAAAAACTCCAGAAAATCGATCCTAAAACAAAATCACCAAACTCCCCTGAAAATTCACCAATCCTCCCTTCATAACATCGAGACGCATAACATTCCAAGACGATTCCCTCGTAGACATTCCACGTACGCGCGGCGAAAAATATACAGAAACAAGAGTTATTCCATAGCGTAGCTGTGCTGGAGGAGGGGCGGTTTTGACGTACTGGCGGAAGTCTTGCATGAATTCGGCAATGTCATTATCATATTTTTCGCATAATGCGAGCGCCGGTAGATTCTTTATATCGCTCTTCCCCGCGTGACACTGCGCGATATATTTTAAAGTTTTATCGTTTATTGTTTGAGAAAGAGAGCGCGCCGCAGAAATGACGACCGACCCCATGGCACTCGCAAAGCAAGATCTGCCGTGTAGACGCATAAAGCGGCTTGCCCTGGGTTTTAACATTTTTTCGCGATAACCGTTTTGCGCGCGTTTTCGATTTCGGTTTGGTTTTATTTTTTTCTTCTTTTTTGGTGTACTTGTAATGGCGGGAGGAAATTTAGGGGTGATGAGAATTGCTTTGGGGTGGGTTGCGGGAATGGTGATTTTATATTTTGGAAAAACGTTTGTCGGCTGTGAAATATTTTTATGTTTACAAATTCAAATTGTAGCTTAGACGTTTTATAGTTTAATTATGATAGCGTCGATTGTAGAAGAAAACAAGCACGCTAAATTCTGAAATTTAAAAAACCAACCACAATAACCGCGCAGCAATTCCTCAAACCAGAAAATCACGACGTTATTCATAGCCAATAAAAATCCATAGAGCAACTCATCGAAAGATAAGCCCGTGCCCTTCTCGGCGATGATTTACAAAACGGCCCGGCGAAATACAGCATATAGACGGGAGATATGTAATTGGTTTGGCAGGGCCACACGCGCCCGTTAAGATGCCTATCGTCCTTCGTCACATGTATCATAACCACGAGCTGTTCCCGAGTTCTCTTAACCATCTACTTTCTCCACTTGGCACTGCACGCGCAATTGAATATTTGTGTATACAGGATGAGCGATACGAATCGCGCTCTCGACGTATCGTAAATGCCGCGATCGATTTTATCAATTCAATTTGGACCTTTTACGGACGGGGTAGGTTGGAGGAGTGTGTATATGCATATCGCGGGCAAAGATCTTTTATTATGTTATTGGTATGGTTGTTGACGAGGAGAGTGCGGCTTTTTGGGAGGAGGAGTGAGAAGAAGGAGTGGAGAGTTGATGGTGAAATATGCATGGCTGATTTTTTTTTGTAGGATTGATTTTTGTATTTTGTTGTTATATATTTTGCGAAAGGTATTGCTTCTTAGTAAAACTGAATTGCGTTGAGTAGGAAAAATTAAAACATTTAGTTGAAATAAAGTAGTTATATAGCAGTTAATTATAGCGTAACAGATTTCAAAAAGAAATTCTTGATCAAATTATTGTGTTAAAAAATTATGCTGATTGAAAGCAAGGTCTAAGATTTCTTTAAGTTAATAACATAATTGTTTTATGTAATAAACGTAAACGCTGAGAAAAGTATAGTTTATAACATTATGAGCTTACCTACAGCATCGCATTGAGAATGAGAAGAAAATGGTTGTGAAATATTTGCTCACCTGAAACATAAAGAGCGTTTGTACATGAGCAATGTAATATTTACATTATAAATATTACGAAACAATTGAATAAATAATTTATCATAGCTTTCGAGAGCGTAAACACAACTCAAGACGCAGACTTAAAACTTTTTGAAAAACAACGAAATAATAATCTCTGCGTCTTAATAAACAAACTCGTACAAATATAAAACAATTATGACTAATAATAAAAAAATTCATTTCATTTCCAAGTACATCAGGTCTACCTTTACTAATTATCACACTCCTTCGATTTCAAATATTTTTCTATCTCAAACCACGCATCTAACCAACATCGCACGCAACACTAATCCATCACCGAACAAGCCAGCACGCACAAAATCCGCATTGAAATTCATTTTTGTTTTGCAACCGGCACTCGCGCGACTTTGAAAAACAAACAGCGCGTCGCCGATTTGGCGCAAACAAGTCGGCGAGGGATAAGCAAAAAATCTTCTCGCACACGAGAAACCGCGAGGAATTAGCATAAATATACACAGGCATTATTATTGCACAAGCGCGCGCGGCGGGCCCGAAAATTCCATCGGCGAGTAAAGGCGAATTATTTGTACAAACTAAACGCGCGCGCGCGCGCGCTCGGGCTTGTTTGTATATGCGTCAAAGAAATTTCGAACTTTTTTTTTACTTATTGTTTTCTTTCTCGTCTTTTCTAATATTCCCCCTCGCGTCTTTATGTACAGGCGAGGAGTCAAGCTCGTGCGGCGGTCGAGCCTTTTACGATTCTTCCTACGGTTCTTCTTCTTCTCTCTCTCTAAAATTACGACATAAAACACAAATTTGTATAAACGAAGAGCAAACGAGTCTTAAACATCCGAAGAACGCCATTGAGAAAACAAATATTTATTTTTAGACGCGGACGCTTGCACGCGCGCTCGCTGGAAAAACATAGGCCATTTTTAACGTACTTTTTTCTTGCTCATTGACACAGCAATGACGCATATACGCGAATTTTTAATAAATGCGAAAAGCGTGTATTAAAACAAAACAGCTAAGCGAACAATTTGTTTATTTGTACTCGCTTATTGTTATTTGTTATTTGTCACTCTACCGTCACGCTTGAAAAAATCGTTTTATCATCAGGCTAAAGAAAAACAGCCTTTCCGCATCAACGATTCATTTTTCTTCAAAAATTTCCAAAACACAGCCGCTGCAAAATCTTCAGATCCCCTTACAGCTTACAAATTCCCGTACGGCCGATAAACTATCCGCGCAGCCGTGAAAATCGGCCGTCTAATGTAAAAAGATCGGCCGATCGTAATAAAGTGCCGAAACATAAACGGGCGAGCAACAGCGGCGAGCCGGCGAATTTTTCGGCTCCTGAGCAGGGCAGTTTGTATGCGGGCGGAGGTGCGCGCCGTATCTACATGGATTACGCGGACTTTTTTTTTTCTTCGCCGAGCTGCTCCCCCCCTTTAACTGTATTAGGCGAGGCGGCCTGGCGCGAGAGGCCCGTTATTTTTTAGCTTTATTAGATTACCGGAGGAGTATCTGTTAGTCTCGGTATAAATAGATATCGCCTCGGTGGGTATGTGAGAAGGAGGAGGTAGTTTTGTCCGGTGCGAATGGCTACATGCTTTACGACGAGTTGGGGGTGAGAGTTGGAGTTGTGTATTGCTAATAGGGCTGGTTTTTTCTTGTTTTATATTTATGAGTGGTAAAGATGTTATTGGAAAGGTTTGGGATTAATGTTGCAATTGAATTTAAGAGTGGGAGTTTGAAAAGGTGTATGTTGAATAAATATTTATTAGGTTGAATATGTGCATAATGTATTAAAAACTTGAACACGAGCATCTTTCTTTTATAATAAAAATGTTTGTCCATTTAAACTGACAGCCAACAAACAGTTTTATTATTTTCATTTATCTTTAAACATCAAAGATAAATAAATAAATAAATTTATCGCATTCACTTATCCATCGTAAACACAAACAACAAAACTCCTCAACAACATCTCCACAGCACAGCTAAAACTAAAAACCCCACTAATCAAACGCTCACTAACCCATTATCCATCAAGATCAAGTTCAAAACCAAACCTCTCCCTCCTCCCCCCGCAAAAAAATGTATGCAAAAATATTCGCCAACGTCGGGACGAAATATCGTCGCAAAAGTAAAAAGGAGCCGCGCGACGTGTGAGAAAGTGAGTGAAGGGAGAGCGAGAGGGTTAAAGGACTGTAGGGGGAGAGCCGAGGAAGGCAAGCCGGCAATTAATAGAGAAGCATATACGGGAGCGCGAGTGGGCGTGCTCGCGGCCCGTTTCGGCCTAATATGCGATATAAATCTGCGGTAATAGTAAGTAATTTGGCCCTATAAGTCGATAACAAATCGGGCTTTGCCAGCGCCACTCGCGCAAATGGTCCCTCTTTTGCCGTACGGACGCCTGGGTTATATGTTTCTTGAGAGGAGTGTATATGCGGAAATTTGTGTGATCAAATTTTGGTATTTTGTCTCTGTTTGGAATTATTATTAATTGGTTTGATTGTACTTTTCTCTCATACTGTTTGAATTCGAAATTGTACAAATGAACTAACTTTCATATATACTTATTTTTGTTAGCGAAGGCTCAATTGAAAATTTAAATTAAACGAGTGCATATAAAAAAAAGAGAAAAGAAAAATATGTGAAATTGTATCTTTCGCCTCCTCATCAATAATGTCTTTTTGTAGGGTCATTTCATATATAGAAGAGAGCGGGGGTCGACTGTGGAACTGCGAGCGAACGCGGGTGGAAATCGAGATTTATCCCCGCAAGAGAAAGAAGGTGGCGACTGTGCGAAATTTCGAGACGATTAGCGTATATTATGCGTTAATGAGGGTCTGATTTTATATACGGTTGGCGGGACGTCGACGCCGGGGCGCGCGCGTTTTTCATCGGGGCCGAAAAGTTCATCGTACACTCGACGATGAGTAATCGCTCGACTTTTATGCGTCTTCTTTTTTTTTTATTTTAGATATATGTTCTTATGAGGTCTATAATCTGGTTATTACTTATATTGTAAATTATGGTTTTAAATGCTGAAAGTTTTTTGATTTTTTTTATTTAATTTGTTCATTTTTTAAGACTGTGATATATTATTTAAAAGATATAATAATAAGACCAGACATTGTTAAATTTTCAATGAATTTTTGAGTACCAGACTGCTGATAGATTAATTTTTTTACACAAAGGGACTTAACAATATTATTTAGCTTTACATAATGAATTTGATGAAATTATTCAAATTACATCATCCCAACGACTATCAACTTACAAACCATCCCACCAATTTCTTAAAAACTCAATTCACCACTCTCCCAGCGTACATTCAAAGCTCGCATCTCGATTATTCGGCGTCAAGCGATCAAGAGCCAAAGTGGCCTCGTTACGCCAAATGTAGACGGGGCAAAAAGGCCAGGGAGAGAGGAGAGAGAGAGAGCAGCGACGGCAGTAGCAGCGGGTGCGCAAAAACGCGAGGCTTGACCCTTCGCCGTGGCGCTCGCCCTTCCGCTCAAGTGCTTTGAGGAGGGCGGTCGGCGAGAGGCACGAAATTGAAAGGCTGGAGGGGGCAAGATTTTAAAGCATGCGCGTATTTGCGCAAACGGCCGAGAGAGAGAGAGGGAAAACGCGAGAAATACGATGATTTTTATTTGGGCATATGGTGCCGCTTTGAGCGGGTGTTTGTATTTTAAATTTTAGAGTAGAGTGAGATATTTTTGTGCGAGGATCAATCATATATGATGGTGATTGTAAATTTAGCGGAATGTTTTTTTTATAAATCTGATAATTAATGTTTAATTAAGCACTGATCGTTTTCTTCGAAATCGAATAAATAATACACCAACACTGAAAAAAATCTTAGTCCTCATTGGAAGGCTTAATTTAATTAATTAAACTTTTTTTGATTCAATATAATTTTAATTTTATCAATTAAACTTTTATTGAATCAATTAAACTGCTACTGGTATAACTAAATTTTTTCGGAGTGTATTTTTCGTGCACATTAATTATAAAACTTACTTATCATTTTACAAAACGCCTCAAATCTCAAAAAAAAATCACTTAAACAAACTCCAACCATGAAGCTCCATAATCTCCATCTCAGATACGACACCCACATAAAAAAGCACAAAACTAAAAAAAGGCATACATCGCACAAGTATCGAAACGTATGCGGGCGAGCCGAGCTATAGCGCCTCCGATTGACCGGCAGTAATGAATAATGTCCACACACATCTGCTCGGGACGTCCCATCAGTAAAAGCTCTCTCTCTCTTTCTCCTCCGAGCTTGCGCAAGCTCGTATAATCGGCCTTTCCTCCAATACAAACTGTACACGCGACAAGCCCACCCTACCCCCAGGGTGAGAAAAGGGCCATTTCCTTTCTCCTCCTCGGGCCACGCTGCATATCAAATTATGGACTTCCGAATGGCCGATCGCCGCCTGCTGCTGCTCTTGCTCTCTCTCTCTCGCTGTGATATATTTGGATATATTAAATTTTTTTATACGCGCCGGGACTGCACGGATTTTTCTTCACCCCCGTTTCTATCTTGCCTGCGATGCTTTATTTCCAGCGGGGCGGCCGTATCGGTCAATCGATATACACGCAGGCTGCGCGACAATTTGCTGGATGTGTAGTGTAATCTGGGATTGGAGAGATGCATGGCAAGATGGTAACGCCTGTTTTTTCGTTTTGCTTATTTGAGTTATTTTGAGGGGTGGGTTTTTGATAATAATTTTTAGTTTTTTGAAATTATAGTACATTGGTATTTTTCGATTGAATCAACAAAGTTATAGTAGCCAAAAAATTGTTTAATATTAAAAATTTAAAAGCAATATCAACGCGATATTCAATAAACATTGAAAATCCATAAAATGATTTTCCGCCGCTTTTCCCAGTAAAATAACCGCTCTATAATCACCATCCACAATTATTGACTCTCGCATTTTATCTTCTCCTGAAAATAGCCCATACATATCCAAACTGACTGCCCCAGCTCAAATGTTAGCCCAGACTCTTACTGATAATACTCACTGCAAGATTGGCTCGCCTCTACGCTGAAAATTCAAAAACCCACCGCTTTCTATAGGTACCAGCTGTGAGGGAGGGGCGGCAAGAAACGGCATACAGAAAACCATTAATCCCCGCGATATCGCGCAAACAGCAACTATAGCGCTGCAGCCCTAGCCGCATAACATTCCTCCTTTTATTTGCCCGCTAAATTTTCCATCAGCCGCGCGCGCGCGCAGATCAAAAGGGGTTTTCTTCACGGCCGAGCTAAGCTGCATACGTAAACGGAGCGAGGCTCGGGGGGCCGCGAGCCGCGCAAACGGACTATATATCTGCTCGTTCTCGCTCGGCGGACTGAAAGAAAAGGAAGAAAGCTGCCGCTATGAGCTTTCGCGTCTTTTGCGCTCTCGGCCGACACCTAGCGCCTTGTCCATTACGCAAAACTGGACGACGAGAGGGGGGAGGTGGCCGTGTGTGCGGGTGAGAGTGCGTCACGTGCGCCGAATGGAAACGGGCCGAATATCGCGAGTCAGACAGTTTTAGCGAGCGCCGCCGCTGATGTGTGAGCGCGAGGGGGACTCGGAGCTTATGGGCTGGAAGGGGGCGCTGAAAGGTGCTCTTGGAGGTCCTTCCAGTGAATTATCACGCTGATTTTCGGCGGGGATGGAGAGTCGACTAAATTTTAGGGAATTTTTTTGTGGAATGGTTGAGTTTTTTGTGTGGGTGGATATTATTTATTTCGATTTAATGTTTTTTGTAATTGTATTTCCAATTTTTCCGTAGCGTTTGTTTTCAGAATTTTTACATTCTGAAATTTTTACGTGAATATTTTTTTTACAAAAAATACATAACAGCCAAACATAGCCACCAAAATAACGCAAAAAAAGCAATTTTGCAAAAAAGAATTGGCAAGGGTGTAAGCGTAGAAGGCCGCGAACCCTGCCCCGCCGCATCTTCGATTTTCCCGCTTGAGCCCGCGCAGTCTTTCTTTTTCGATCCCCTAAGTGCCGGCCGCCCTCTCCCACTCTTTTTTTTCCCCACCTAACCCCCCCTCCTGCCCTGCCCATGCGTATATGCAGTCGCGAGCCGTTTAGGCGGGCGTTTATACAGCGCGACAATCCACTTGGAAATCCATTGGTCAGTCGGTTGTGCGAAACGCGCGCCGGGAAAATCCGGAAAATCGACCTAAGCTACTTTTCTCGTAAGCCTCGGGGCGAGCGTGTGTGTGGGGGGAGTGGGGGGAAGGTCAGAGATACAGGGCTTGAAACGGCCTTTGGCGAGGCTATATACCGTTTTGTTTATTGGGACGAGTTACTTTAGAGGTGTGAATTTAGGAGTGAATGTGTTAATCGATGCTAGTTGAGTGAAAATAGTATGTGAGAGTAGTTTTTGATTGAGTAGTATGAAATCTGTATTACGTCGTTATGATTGAAATTTATATGGTTTGCTCGTAATAAAATAAGTAGAAAAATTGATAATAATATTGTGTCAATAGTATTTTTAATGCGACAGTATCGAACGATTCTAATTGATGAGTTTAACTCTTTAAAACGTATATTATACTTCGCGAATATAATTATTTTATTAAACCCAACCAATTCCGACAATGCAAAATTAAAAACCTTTATAGCAGCCAATAATCATCCTCATAAAAAATGTACTCACATCATTACCGCAATCACAACAATATCCTCCACGATTCACACCGTCTTTTCAAATAAACCCCCGACCCGATTCAAAATTCCCCTCCGACGAATTAAAAAACCAAGGGGCATCTAAGCCCGCATCAGCATCCCCCCATCCTCTCTCCATCTTTCATCAGCCTCTCAAAAGGCGCGGCACCTTTTTGCAAAAAAAAAGGGGCGAAAGATTTTTCTCGTCTGCGTCTCTCTCTCTCTCTCTCTCTCTCTCTCTCTCTCTCTCTGTCGGCTGCGTCGCATAGAGCGAGACAAGAAGTCGGCTGGCGTGTTTTTCTCCACCCTCGCGTCTTTCAGCCGCGCGTCCATGTATTCTTAATCAAACACACGCTGCTGCTCTAGATGCAAGGACAGCGCAGCGTCACAGTCTCGTCTCGTTTCTCTGTCCCCGGAGAGACGCCGGCGCGGCCTTAAACTGGAGCGCGAGACGAGCGCGCTTTTTTTCCTGGTGGTGGTCGGGGGGTTGGGATGGGTTGAGGTGAGGCTGAGGCTGGACGCGTTCGATGTTCTCTTTTTGGGTTTATGCTCGTTTAGGTTTTGAGGGGGAGGTGAAGGGTTGGAGTTGGTGGGGGTTGGGGAAGTGATTATCGAGTGGGAGTTTTTTTAAAAATTTTTTGGTGAGGTAGTAAGGAGGGTGTTTGTTTGGAGGGTTATAGATAAAGTTTTATGAATATTGAATTTAATGTTTTTGTAATTAGGCATTTTATTTTAGTAGAGGAAAGAAATTGGCACACGAAAGGAATGAAATTTTCCGTTTTGATGGGAGATAGTAGAAAATTTCATTCATTCATACCTAACTATATATTTGAAAATGAATTTTAAATGCATAAAAAATCATTGTTTCTTTTAGTATACTAATAATAATATCATCATAAAAACGAAACCTTCAGTTTAGAAGATGCCAAGTGAAAACTAAAAAGACTACTCACTTCAAATCCACCAGTACCCCCGCTAAATTTTCAAGTCCTCATTCCCCCTCCTCCCACACTCCCACATCTCTCCCTTACAGCTCAGCCATCCGCACAAAGCCAACCGATCAATTCATCAATATAACCGTCAGACAAGAAAAAACAAAAGCAGCCAGACTTACGAAATCCCGGGCAAGTATAAAAGTCAGCTCTCGAAATTAAACATCGGGAGTAGCGACTCATAGGGAGATTATACTCGTGTGACGAAGAAACACGACAAGCTAAAGGACTGATATCTCACAAATCCCTGTACATCGCGCGAGCGCGCGCGAGGCAGTATTTGTTTCGGGCATATCCGTTATCTCCTGATTCTCCGGCTCTTTTTCTCCCCTTCTCGAGTGCCAGCGATCCCCCCGGCTCCTCTGAGAGAGAGAGAGGCTGTACAGCTTTTCTGTTTCTGCGCGCCGGCTGCCTTTCGATATCGGTATTTAGGTCTCTTCCCTTCATTTTACAGATGAGATTTACATGGGATGAATCGGCGTATTTACGTCGTTTGTTTCGTGCGTTATTGGAATTCGTTTCATTTGATTTCATAAGTTTTCATAGTTGTGTAATATTCTTTGCTTCGGACTGGTTTAAACGGATACGCGCTCTGCTTTCGTTTTTGATTGACTTGATATTTTTAAAACGATTAAACGTTGATGCAATACTAATCTAATATTGGGAAAAGAATTTTTTAAAAAGTGATTCGAAAAATCTTTGTTAATACATTTATAAATAACAACGTTAAACTAAATCCAATAACAATCAGCACTAACGAAATATTCCTCACGTCGATCCTTCAATTTTTAATGTCCTGCGGCGTATCCGAAACTCACACACACACAAAGCAGGTCCAATAACTCGAGCTTAAAAACTCGTCGCGTACGCCCGGCACTAAGTCACGATTCTCCCTTTCTTCATCTATCTCGATACGAACTCGCGCGGATTATTCGTCTCTCTCTCCCTCTCCTAAGCGTCTTTTTGCTCGCGCTCTCGTCACAAACTACCGTGACAAATGGCTCGATACTTTATGAGACAAGTCCTCCTTCAACTCCCGGAGTATACAGCTATATATCGCAGAGCGCCTATACATTATGTCGGAGCGTTTTCCATCTGCGAGATGTTCGATACACGCGTATGTGGATGTGTGTGTGTTTATATAGAGATGAAGAAACGCGGGTGCTTTTATCGGAGCATCGCCGGATAACGCAGATTTTTACGTGGATGAAATTAATAAGCGAGAGGATGGTGGCTCTAGTGTAACGAAGCGCTTTTCTTTTCTTTATTAATCAGTTTGCTGACATGCAAAACAATTTCAGCAAAGTTTTACGTCTATGTCTAGCACGTAAAATTATCACTGCGAGTGAATGTAACAAAGGTCAGCTGCAAATAAAAAGGCCAAAAGCTTCCTCGAGAAGAAGCGGAAAAAGCGAGACGAGTTACAAGCTCATCAGAATTTTTCAGCCACTTTCGCAGTGTAAGTTACCATGTAACTGCCTGTGCAGAAAGAGAGTCGACGAAAAACGTTAGGAGGATAAAAAATAAACAGCCGGCGGGCATTTTTCCAACGTAATGGATACTCCCCCGCTCGAGCTCGCGGCTAATCTACGAACTGGCCGGCAGCCTTCCTTGTTTACAAGTGCCCAATTATAAAGCTGTAAATACCCTTGCGAGGGTCGGCCAGAGCCGGCGGTAAGAATTTTTCTGCACACGATGTAAATTCTCTCATGCTCGGGCGAAAATGCGAGCTGGCGCGAGAGCCGTTTAATTAGCCGGGCTGAGAAAATTTTTGGGCGAGATGCTTTACTTGGTGTAATGGGGCTGTAATCTACGTTTGGAGTTTTTGGAAGGGAAGACGGGGGGAATTTTTGAGATTACGAGGTGGTTTTTTCGTCTTGATGATAAAGAGTGAGTTTGAGTGCAAATTGTTTGTTTGTGGTTCTTTAGTGTTTGGATAATGTTTGATGTTTTTTTGAATTCAACAATAAAGTTCTTAATCGAATGCGTAAATAAGTTTTCATCAATCATTGCATAAATATTGTTTCAGACCTGTTGTATACGTAATTTTATTTTTATGGAAAATATAATGATCTGCATAAAACAAGGTCAGGCAATATTGCGTTTTAATTGTGCTTTTAAAGTGTCTTTTTTTATTTAACATTTTGTTTGCGTTGGTTGTATTGCTTTTGATAAAAATCAAGTTGATACTTGCAAAAATGTTTTTTGAATTAAAGAATACAATATTGAAAATAATTAATAAAATATTATCAATATTCCACTTATTTATATTATGATATAATAATAACGATCAATAATATTGTTAGTCTGCGTTAAATTCGAAAAGGTAAGAGTTAAAATCATCGATAATATTACAAATCTGAATGTCACGTAAATTTAATAACCGAAATATTTAAAGAGGAAATTTGAAGTAGATTAAGGACATTTCGATCAGACGTATCAAATTTCCAAAATCAAAGCAAATACGTACCAAACAGTATTCAAGTAGACTGTTTAATCATTGATTTAGTTTTGGTAATTAATTAAATTATAGTTATGGTATATTTAGGATCTAGTCTTAGTCTTATACAATTAGAATAAATTAAAAAATATTCTACTTGGATCGAAAAACTCTTTTGTCTTATAATGATTTTTACTTTTTCGAACTCCTGTTTTTACTTTTTTGAAACAACAGTACAGATATTTTAAGCTTTCTTTAAAGATTTGCATTGGTAAAGCTAAAAAGATTAAACAATTTGACTAAAAATCAACATTTATCAAGTTAAAATTGACTAAAAGTCAAATATTGTAAAGATTAAAAAAGTAATAAAATATTTACTTTAAAATAGATTAAAAAAAAAATAAATCAAATAAATTTTTTTCAATTGAATCATAGTCGCGCATCGAATTTTTCCAATCAATCCTACCAGTCCCATGTTAATAAAATCAAATCATAACTTTTATTTAAATTCCAAAAGAAGCAATAAAATCACGTAACATCAAAATACACTCAAACATTCACCACAAATCCATTCCCATCAATCATGACCTCAATCACATCACTCCTAAAACCCTAAAAGAAAAAATCATCAAAATTCATCTCCCATTCCACCCACCTAAAAGAAAACATCGCCAATTAATCCCAATTCCCAAATTTCCTCAAAACCCACGCGATAAGAGCAGATCCAGTTCCATCAGCGGGCTCTCGGTGTGCACAGTGGCGCGTCGGCCGCGCGACTGCCGGCGCGTATCTCGCAATCGCGGCTAGGCCTCGGCGAGCGTTTTCGAGCCTATACGGCATATTACCCCGACACGCACGCTCGTTCTCGCCTCTCTATCGTTCACTTTCTGCCGCAGCTGTCTGCCGTGCGCCCGGTGCTATTGCCGGTGATGTTTCGAGTTTAGAGTATACTGGATTGTCGTGCTTTATTTTATGGTGCTGGATCGTTTTTGTATAATTACTGATTGTTTTTATGTTTATTTTGTAATGGTTAAGGATTTGAAAGAAAGAGGAGGTTTGAAAATGTAATAAGGTTGTATAGAATCACTAGTGGAATATTAAAAATTGTGCAAACTTAATACCGCGTAACGTTCGAGCCTCAAACTTTGATTATAAATTTCACGAGCGCAGAAAATTTTAAATTCATAGTTTGATGCAGTTACATTTATTTCTGTCCCAGCAACTAATATTTTATTCACCGCTCTGCCGCTGCTGCATTGCGCTCGCCGCGCGTTCCACAACAATTTACCTCCTAAATATAAAAGGCTAATCGATTTACGCGACTGTCACTTTGGAGCCTTGATTTCGCCGCACCGAAAAAGCAAAAGGAAAATAAAGGTAATCTCGTAAAACGATTAAGCCGAGAGCAAAGAGCATTACGCGCGAAAACGGCGCATTGTTTCGTCCTACAGGTGCACAGAGCCGTTATTATTCGGCCTGTCAGATTAGCGTCTTTTGGAAAATGAATCGCCCTGCGATGTTTTAAAAATAACTATTTACTCGCTGGGGAATCTTGTTTGAGTTTCTTTTTTTTTTAAAGGGTGAGGGGGAAAATGTCAGATTTTGAGAAACGGAAGCGGATGAATTATTTTGCCGATGGATTCCGTCAAATTAACTGTATTTCAAAAGTGTTTCTTTGTCAATCAGCGGGTAATTGCATTGCGAATTCTATTTTCTCCGGGATTTATCGACGGACTTTGTTTGATAGGCTGTTAAATGATTTAAAGCGTTTGAGTATTATTCTTTAAGTATTGATTAAAGTTTCATGATGATTGGAAGAAAAATATTTTTTATCAGCCGATTGACTTCCGCTGTTCGGTATATTATTTTTTCAAACTTTCTTTTTGTTTAAAGTGTTTTAAATATACGCGTAATTGAAATCACGGCAATGGCATTTGTTGTAAAAGTCAGCACATTTAAATTTTCTGTTTAGTTTCATCATCACGTTTCTCAATTAAAATAAAAATACTTTTACGCAGAGATGTTAAATTAGAAGGTTATTGGTCAATTTCAATAACTGCGGTTTTATTTTATCATAAATATTTTCCATAAAGTCTTAAATACGTTTTGGTTACATTTTTTTCATATTTTTCAACGCACAGGTTATACAAAATCGAAAAACTTTGCTTTATGTTATACGTAATTTAGAACATTATTTTTATTTTAATAAAATGAAGATGATTCACTTTTATAGTATAGCGTATTTCATTTTTTAAAATATTCGTAACTTAAACTGGTATCTAGAGTTTCACCTGTTTATTTTAGTCTCTTTACTTTAAATAATAATTTAAATTAATTTTTGTTTATTTATATTTACACAAATGTTTAACCGCACTGAAATTTTCAATAATATTTTAATTTTATAATATTAATCCATTGTTATACATCAAAATTTTCTTTACATATTAGTTTAACAGTAACCGAATATTTTACCAATGCACATTGTTCCGCCCATTTTTAACATCGCAACACAATTACAACCATAAAATAATTTAATTTATCCAGCAAATCTCTCCTCATAATCCACACCGTCTCAACGATCTTTACCCTTTTATTTAAAACCATCAACCAGAAAGACATTATCACGGAAAAAAGCGAGACAGAAAAGGAAGACGAACCCGAGTCAACTCCGTCTCTATGTGTATCTCCATTATTTACGTCATATATACACTCGCGCGTGTAGACTCGCTCGTGTACCACCGCTACAGTCGTCTCTCGCTTTTTTTTTTTTTTGAAAGGCCTCGGCATTCAGGTTAAGCCAACTCAACACGCGCGCGCACACACGAAAACTGTTTTTCCCGGTAAACCTACAAACGCGCTGTTTTTTCCGCGGCGCTCTCTTCTTCTCCTTCGATAAATAGCCAAACAAGTGGCTTTTATATTTTCCGAGTAGCTCGCGATTGCGCAACGCGCGCGCGCCCGAGCTTATCAAGAACGAAAAACTCTTTTTTTTTCATAGAGACTGTTGGTTTAGAGATCGATGAATAGGGAGGATGTGCAATGTTTGCCCTGCTAAATATTGATTGGGTCGGTGCTGCGTGGAACTATGTGGATTAGCGGCGCTTTTCGATCGTTTCCTAATTCTTTTTGTCGCGTCAGAAATGGTTTTGAGTTTGAATTGTTTGATTGAGATAAGGATGCTCGAAATTAGGGATTCTTCAAGACACGGTTATTTTTTAATGGCCTGCTAAATAAATATTAATTGATTGCAAAAGTTTGTGCAAAAGTCTTGTGCGTATTTCATTTTGATTTTTTGTTGGAATAATATTGTGTAATTTGATAGCTTTAAAACGAATTCGTTATGATGAATAATAGGAATTAAATGTAATTATTATTTCTTTATCATTATAGTACACTTTGCACTGCAAATCATATTATTGTTTAAATTCGCGGAAATTTTTTCTTATATAATTTAAGCACAGAGTTTACATCTTATCTGCAGAAAATGATTCTCATTTAGTATGACGATTTAAAAATTAGGCAATAAAATAATGCAAAATTAATTTTGCCAAGGAATACGGAAGATTGCTTTTCACTTTCAAAGCTTAATTCATTTCCCGATGTAAATTCAATTTTACGCGATATTCGCTCGAGCTTTGACGAACTTTCGCGCGTTGTCCCTATGAATTAGGATCGTTAGCTGTCAGATCCGTTAAACTTTACCGAAGAAATAATTTTAGTTTGCGATTCACGATGATTTATTCGGTTACACTAGGTTTTGTTCACTTATAAAAAAATTGTGTTAAGACCGCGAAATTAAACCGAATTTTATCACTTGTTGGTACGCGAAAAATCGTATTACACTTCAAACATAACGTTATCTTTAAAAAGGAATATGACTCACTTTTTTAAACGTCCACGTCACTTTGAGATCACAAATTGTTAAGTTTTTTTTTCACATCACATCACTTTTCTTGTTCATTTGAAAATCGGCAAACCCTAAGTAAATCTTTTAATTATTATAAAATAATTGTGCATTAGTTAAGAAAAAAAATTAAAAATTAAAAATATACGAAAAAAGATATCAAGATAAGAAAGTACATTTGAAGAGAGTAAAAGAGTCCGTTAGAAAAATACTGTAAAAGTTAGAGATAAAAGAGAAAGATAGTATTGTCAAGACGTGTACGTAATACTTTCAAGTGGAAGAAATTACAAAAATTAGATACAAGTTTAACAAAGTTAAATAAAATATGCAAGATGTATAAATAAAATAGTAAAAAGCAAGAAATTCAAAAGTCTAAGGAACTAGATAAAAATAGAGAAGACAGATGATGAGAGAGATAGTCGACAGTCGACACATTCGACTAAAAAATTATAATCAAAATCTTTACAGCAACAATAATCATCAAAATTCAAAACCCTCAAGTCCCGCCGAAAAACCGCGTTCACCGTCAGCACCGTAAAACCGGATAACAAGCAGCGCAAGTACGATACCATCGAAACTACTATCGCAGCAAAAAAATATACCCGAGCAATGCAAAAAACCATCCAGACAGCCTGCAAGCAGAGAGCGAGCGCATCTAAGACAAAGAGAGGTGGGAGAGGGGCTTTTCCGAAAAATCGCGGAAGTAGTCATAGAAAAGTAAAGAGGGGCAAGGAGACGATACGAGAGGGAGAGAGCAAGATAACGCGAGAGCATACTTTCAAAAAATTTTCTTCCACAGTGTGACAGAGCAAGAGTGTGTGCAAGAGAGAGAGCGCTCTCAGAGGGGGTGAGGT
>UELX01000809.1:0-60269 GCA_900480035.1 Eupelmus urozonus
AGAATTCACAGATACTTTCTAGCTAAAAACAATATTTTACTAATATCGTGTCGTAGTTAAAAAATATAATAATTCTGTACTTACTATTATATTAAGTCGTTCATTTTTAAGACATAAACGTAGTTTCAATACTTCAAATATTGCCAAAAAATAAATATTAACTAATCATGTCTCCATTTGATTAATACATTACCGAGAAAATATCGTTAAGATTCTACCAGGGTAAATTTAATACACATGAGCTAAAATTAATCTTACGTTAAAAGTAATGATTAAATATATTGATTCTAACGCAAACATTTATGAAAATTTTAGTATTTGCATTAAGTCACTATTATTTTGCATTAAATTTGATACAATCTACATTATTTTCTGTAACGTACATATCAACAATTTTCCTTTCAGTAGAAGTATAAATTATATTTTTGTCATAATTTATTTACTTTTGTTTATATTTAATTTTAATAAAGTCGAAAAATAATAGAGTTAATGAATGCATCTATAAATGAATTTTACTTTTACACATACAAAATATATCAGTGTAGCTGTTTCAAGCTGTATTAAACTTGGCGTATACATTTGCGTAATTCATACTTATCGATCGAATTTATAATGATTGTAGTTATTTTGAAAGCTATGTTAGTGCTATTTAAATAAATACTAAAGTAGATTTTATTACAACAAACATTTTTAAAATTGCTTTTTAGGCAATAAAGCAAAATTAAAATTTGCATATTCAATATGGAAAACAAGTAATAAATTATAAAATATTAAAACACCAAAAGCATATTTCTCCGCGAACATTTTGTAAAAATTGCTTTTTACGAGTCAAAGCCAAATTAATGTTTGTATTTTTAATATCAAATATCAAGAGTAAAAGCATTACTACAACACATAAAAATCAAAGCTATACTAAAACCCTTCACCCAAACCCAAAAACTCAACAAAAAGCTTGGTCCTCCAGAATCATAATCGCTCGTTTCACACCTGACCTTCCACGTGTTTCAAAAATTACAAATAATACTCGCGATCTCTTGGATTAACGAGCTCGTTACTAAATAGTTCTCGGAGAATGTCATCCAGACTTCGCGCATGTTAATGGCGGATAGTAAATTTGGTTTATTAACTTCCGGCGTGCGCGCTCTTTGCATTAACTTCCGTTCAGTTTCGTATTCCGCCTCGTTAAATCGACGTCTGTCGGAAGCCCGCAGCGAGTCGTTAAGGGCGCGCGTCTTCTCTGTGTATATGTATATATATGTATAGCTACGCAAAACGTGTATACGCTTTCCGCTCTTGCCTCTTGAATATGAGGCCAAAATAACCTGACGTTGCTTATCTTGTGGTTTGTGCAAGTGAGATGTAAGGTGGAACGTGTGTATAAGAAGCGTGTTCTATTTCTTTTTGGAACTTTTTTATTTCTTTCTTTTTTTATTTAAAAGATGTTTGTTGATTATTAACACTACCTTTATATAGATAAAATAATTATCCTTTTGATAATAAATTACTTTAGCCGTAGAACTTGGAAGTAGAAGTTTCACTTGCATTCTCCTTCTAGTTAAGTAATGGAAGCTATTATTATTGTTAACTTTATATTAAAACTGATGCTTAATAATCAAATAACAAACTTTTTACCTGATCTACTAATATCTTCAGAGCCGCGGTCTGTAACCCACTTAACAAACTCGAAACGCGATATTTTCTTACTTCTCCCCTTAAAAAAAAATCCTCCACTCGCAATCTTAGGCGTAATCCAACTTGATGTTCCCTCCTCGTTAACAAATTATAATTGGCCGTAATACCTCACCCACGCACAATCCTCCCTTTAATCCAGGCCCACCGCAATCCGCCCCTTTAAAAAGTTTTCCGAATTAATCCCTACACAACAAGCCCAGGCGTCAAGCGCGAAAATCGAAGCCTCGACATGACAGCATGCTAATCGAACGTCTCATCCATAGGCCCTACAGTGCTTGCGCGTCCGTCCTCTCATGGCTCAGTCATCATCGACGCGAATATCTACTCGGCGCAAAGCGAAGGGCAAAGCGATCCTGGTCGCAGATTCTCTGTCGCCGTCGTATCAGCATATTACGCGCGCTGCTTTTGACATATCTATTACGCGGCCTCGTCTCCGCCGAATATAGCCGAGAGACTTGGAAATTCTATGGTAGAGGTCCGATTAATCAGCCGGGGCGTGAAACGAGAGGATCGCTCGCACTGACAGATCCGTGCGCGCACACTGGATAGGCCTGCGTTTGGAGAGGGGGGCGTTGAAGGGGGGGGGGCATTAAATTCACTCTCTCGGCTTGATGGTATTGCTGAGAGAGCCAGGCTCAATGGTATGGCTAGATCCTCTTATGTACTTTTCCTTTCACGAGCCACGCCTCCTTTATCTGGATGACCTTTTTTCGCGCTCGACGGTATTGCAAGCTTTTTTTGTATGCTTTCTCTTTTCCGATAAGGTTTTTCTTTAGAGTCGGTTTAAAGGAAATGGAAATTAAAAACTGACTGCTTTTTAGTTTGGACGGGAATCATAAAGTTTATCTGTAGTGTGACGGTTATGGAGATTTTTAGGGTTGAATTAAAAGTGCAATTAGAGAAGCTTTAAACGAGTCTATTTTTAAGTGTGAAATATAAGTAAATAGCTTATTTCGCATTGTCTGTTGAATTATTTGAATCATAAGTTTAAAATATAATAACCAACGGCGCAGTAGAGTAGTGCCTGGTACGGTCAGACTTCAAATATTTGAAGACGCTAATTGGGTTTATTCATTATAATAATAATTAACTCGTGAAAATATACCGGGTATTTAATCCTCAAATATTCTAATTATAAAGTTTACAAAAAGATACTAACTACCAAGAAACGTTCAGAACATTTATTAACTCATCCGTTATTTTTATACCCGCGCTAAAACCCAATCTCAATACTTCATTTCCTCAAAAAAACAGATAAGCAACGCAAAACTACAGCAACACAATCTTCAGCGCCATCATCCCACTTATCCGCTTTTACAAACTCGACAGCGCTAAAACTCACGTTAACTGGCAGCGATCCGTCGCTCCGGGCCCGGCAGCCTCCCTCGCAAAATGCAAATCCGCGCAAAACGAAGACCACCCCCCCGCATATCTCGATATCCGCGAAAAGCTCGCTCTCTCTCTCTCACCCACGCACGGAAAAAAAGCGCGTCGGAAATTCTCTGTATATACCTCGCATTCCTATTCCGTCGACTATTTCCCTCCCCCCTCCCCAGCGAATTTTCCCATCCACCTCAACTGCACGCCGATAACGTCCGAGCGATACAGAGCTCGAGTTTCGAATAGGATCCCATAGCGCAGGCGCACGTGCGTTCAGAGAGAGAGTCGGGTTGTATCCTCTCTGTGGCCTTTGAAAGGGCCTGGGGGGGGCAGTCGTTTGCGCAAGGGCGACCCTTTGGCGCCGACTCTTCCTGATGAGCCGAGAGCGCGTTCCTCTGGCGCTCTCGAGAGGCAGCTCGGCATTATCCGTGGATGTCCGGCGTAATTAAGCCGCTTACCGCCAGGCGTTTGACCGTGTCCGGACCAATCGTATACAGCCGAGAGACTCGCGAGTGGGATTTGAAGGCTCCTTTGATCTGTTGGCCGGCGGATTGGCCGGGGCTTTTTTTTTATTCGCGGAAATGATTAACGAGGAGTTCTTGGGATGTGAGATAGTTTTTGAGGGAAAGAGCGTGGGTGGGTTGTTCTTTTTTCTTTTTTTGAGGATAAAGAGCAACTCGTATGTGCAAAAGTAGCTTTTAATTAGCGCAAGAGCGGTTGAGCTGTTCCTTATGTGAAACTCGATGTTTTCCTCCGCCGAGGATCTCTTTTTGTTTTTTTTTTTTTTTTTAAAGCTTTGTGCGTGCGTTTTGATGCGCGCAAGAGCTTAGAGCTAAAAAGAAACTTTTAGCGAGTGCAATTAGTTTAGCGTGCGTACAGCAAAGCGTCGCGCTAAGCTCGAGTGTTTCTCGGATAAATGCAATACCGTTTTATGAAAATAACGCATAAAAATATAAAATTATTCTCAACTTATTTATACTTTCACGTTTACAATCCTACCATCAATTAAAGATCTGAAAGTTCGTCTCAAGTAGATTCTTAATTAACGAATTTATATCCTCCGTCCAAACAAACAATCAACGCTACCACTCCCGTATTTTTAACAATCGATACCCCCACAGTAAAAAAAGCAATGAATGCCAAATGCTTAAAAACTCATTTCGCCTGCAATCCATAAAACTGACAATATCGGCCCGCCCCCCTAGCGAAGCCGCCGATTTATTATTATTAATGGAACGGCGTTACGCAAGAGCACGTGGCCGAATCTAGGGGCCCATAACCGGAGATGTATTCGTTAATTATCGGCGGCCGGGCGCGCATGCGAAATCGATCGGCTGTTGCGCCGATAGCTGATCGTCGATTCTGCGCAGATTATTCCGGCGTGCCACAATTTGCCGCGCCTTAATTAACGCCGCAACAGCCCGCGGGTGCCCGGCTGCTAGGAGCTTGTAATCGGAATAATTGAAATGTAATCATAGACTGGCTGGATGGGAAAGCTGGATCGGTAGAGAGAAGATGGTACTTTTGATGGTTTTTTTTTTTGGTGCTGATGTTTTGAATTTTAGTGTTTGGGCGAGTTTGACGTTTATGGAAGTGATTTAACGTTTTGACTTGCTATTATGCGGTGTCAAAAGCTTTTAACCTGTACAGAATAAAATAAAAGGAAGTGCGGCTTATTCATTTTTCGCGCTCTATAATTTCAATATTCAAAAGATTAAAGCTCCCCTTCGATCGTCACAGAGAGATTGGCATACAGGCCTCAGCGTCACAGTCTGTCATCGAGCTTTTTTCCCGCTGAATCGTTGATGCAAGCTCTGCGCCTATTCCTTTGATACCTCACCCTTTTGATTTTCAGCTTTTTTACCTCTCGTCCGCTCGCATCGCCTAGTCCCTTTCCTCTGCTTTTTGTCCCGTCGTTATCCTCTCTCCCTCTGCAAAGCAAATTAGAGGCAGGCAGACGGAAAGCAAGATGAATGCGCGAACGGTTAACGAGAAATTCGGGAAATCGCTCGCCGCTGATCTGTTTCCGATTGGTCAGAGCGCGGTATAAATGAAATCGGCGATCGCGTTACCAGGGAATATACAAGAGACCGAGGGAAAAGAGAGAAAAAAACGAGGCTGGAAAACGTGCCGGGCTTTGCGCGATAGTTAATGCGTCTTCGCGCCCGCGCGCGCTCCTCGAACTTGTCCAATTTAAAGTTTTATTACGTTATTACATCTAGCCCCGGCTTTGCTCGCCTTTATTCTGGCCCCCTGCTTCGTTTCAGAGCGTGACGAGACTCGCCAAATATCAGCAACTTGTCGCGTCTTTATATCACGCGGAGCGATAAACGCTGGGCTTTATTACTTGCCGATGGAGTGGCGGCTGCTGGATTTCGATATGGAATCTAGAGGCTGGGGAAATTTTGTTTTTTAAGAATGGCGGATGGTTGGATTTTTGAAGGAAAAGTCAGCTGTAACGATCTGCGCGCGCGCCGGATACGTAAGCGGATTAAAAAACAAAACTTCTATCGCGGAGCTTGAACGGCTTGATTTTAAGCTTTCGGGGATCAGAGTTCAAAGGTTCGTTTTTTTCAGGAAAGCTAGTAAATATGATTTGAATTTGTTTTTTTTTCGTAATTAATGAAATGATTGGTACTTAGAATTATCGATAAAATACTTAGTAAAACTGTTGCTTTAGCTAAATTTTTGTTACAAATCTTACATTTTTTAATGGTTCACATTTTTCATAAATGTATTCTCTATCACCTTATCAAAATTCATCTATTCAAAACTGCAGCTTTCATTTAAATAAGTAAATTCAAATAAACCAAATTATACTAAAATAAAGTATAATTTATCTTGTTGCAGTGGCGGACGTAACCTGCGGTCAGAGCGAGTCGTCGGCTTTGCGTCAGGCTCGGATCGTCGGGGGTCAAGATGCCATTCCTCGGGAATTCCCCTGGCTGGTGAGCATCACGCGCAAGGGAGCACACTTCTGCGGCGGCACGATACTTAACTCCAAATTCGTCCTCACGGCTGCCCACTGCTACTGCTCGTAAGTTCGCTTTAATCAAATTCATTTGTTATATGCTCCGGTTAAATATTTGATTTTTGAAGAAAGAGAAATTGGGAATTGAATGATTGTTGAAATGCAAGCGTCAGTTTCATTTTTTTTTCTTTTTTTTTTTAATTGTTTGTGAAGTTATAAATATTTTGACTTTATTCCAAGTTTTAAGTATATTGTATCATAAAATTATACTGAAAGATTATTTAATTAAATCGTAAATAAATTTATAAATTGGTTGTACTTAATATAGAATCCTTTTTAATTTAAAAGTCGTTTATTAATTTAAGCATTGTTTAAATATTTAAGTGTATCTACTAATCTTTATTTGCATTAAAATCACACAATTTAAACAACAATTTATTTGTTTTCAATTAATTTTTTTCAGTATAAAAAAATAAAGAAACTTTAATCGAAAAACGTTATGTAGTTTTTCAATTTATCCCTCTAAATTGAACAAAAAAAAATTTACTTGGCAAATGAAAAATCGATCATGCAGTTTGCATTCTTTTTGCACGCAAAAGATATTCAATTGCGTAGATGGATGGATACTTCGTTTGCATCAAAAGCGCGCTTTCGGTCGCTTTTAATAAAAAAAAACTTTACGCTAAAAAACAGCGAACCCAAGCGCGCGCTAACAACAATTTTCCACAAAGTAGCGATGCACTTTCTAATTTTTTCGTTATAACCCCTCTGAAATGTCGACCAGCTTGCATTCAGCTATATACGTACGCTTTAGCTCCAACAGTTCCACTATAATCGAATTATATTTCTCATATCGTTTAGTTCCGAACTGTCATGTCAATATTTTCCTCCGTTATTTCCAATTGACGTTCGATCAGTGCGTGCAACCTACGTTTCTAGTTTATATTTTTTTATTTTTAAAACATCAAACCTATTACGACTCTCGACAGACAATAAATAACCTTCACCGAGCTCCCATTTTTTCCGCGTTGCTCAAAACTTTAATTTTCTCCAACCTTTATTAACGTATTTGATTACCCATCGCTCGTTCGCTCTCCAATAATTTCGCCAAAAAATATTTGCCGAGCCCGTATGCACTTTTTTCAATGAATAATGAAAAATGAATTCACATCCGCACATCGGAAATCGCGTGCGCCGCTCGGCGAGAATACATTATCGAAAGTTTCGCATCGCTGCGGCCGCACATAAGTAACGATATCGCGAATCCGCGCGGAATGTACGGCGTGCGCATAATTTTGCATCAATGAGGCCAGTCGGAGCATGAGACGCGGACTTTGCAGTCCGTCGAAATAAGCTCGGCTGCGTTACCAAATGGCTGTGCACCAGTGACCGACATGAACCTATTACCCTGGATTATTGATTATTTTATTTTCAAGAATATACGTTATTTTTTCTCGGATCAGCTTAATTAATCCATTACCTCAAAACTAAAAAATCGCAAAAGTAACTAAGTCAAGCTAACTAGCCCGCACTCAACTCCTTTACCAAGTTCAGCAAATAAGCATCACCAGGCCCGGTAATAAGAGCTCCTCCAGCTCGAGCTGATCGCTTTGACAGCGAGTACAGTCGCATGCGAACGGTTGTTCCAGCGACTCTCTGTAACGCGTAACTCTGGGGCTCTATTATCGCTCGGGCGAGAGAGAGAGAGAGAGTCGAGCGACTGGCCACACGCGCGCATTACTACTGGGAGGCGAGCCGCCCAGCAGCGACACGCTGAATTTCTCGTCAATCGGAAATTACGGTGATTTCCCTAATTTTCCGTAAATCGCCGGATCCTGGGCTTCGCCGAGAGTTACCCTGTACGCTTTCCGCGCGATTACCGCCGCCCTTTGGTCCGCGGCGTTACGATGATGTGCCTTATTTGTGGTTACCATTCGAGTTCTCGCGTGATTTCGGCGCTGCTTCGCGTTTTGATTTTCGTCGTTTATTTTTATATTTAAATTTTCAAGTTACTTGACAGTGTGTTTACTTAACTTATAATATTAACAGTATGAATAGAGACTAAATAAATATGTGTGGCTTTAAAAATTAATCCGTATTCTAATAAACAATTTATTCTCTTCACCAAAACATCTCCGAAATAAGCGCACGTCAAAGCTTCACCTGAATCCACAATACCGCGCACGAAAAATCATCAAACATTGCAAAACGTTTCGCTTCCAGAATATCGCAGCACAAAAATCTAAAAAAAAACAAAAATTGAAAAAACTCGTCAACACAAACGTTTAATATAACCCAAGAGCCCGCGGCAAGAAACAACGAATCGCGCCTTCAAAAAGCTCTCTCTCTCCTCTGGCCGTCGCTCCCATGATTAATTTCCCGGTGACGTATGAGCGTATGATTAAACGCACATGCAGGCCGGGGGGAGGCCGCCAGCTGGCCAGCGGATATTGCAAAGTGGGAGCATCGCGGCCAGAGCGCGGGAAGCGATTGCAAACGCAGATTACACACGCGGTCGTTGGGTAATTGGCCGCGCAAAGCAACCGCGCGCCGGCTTAAAACGAGTAAAAAGAGAAGACGAGCATCGCGATGGCCGAGCGGAGCCGGACTGTTTCTACTTAACGCTGGCAGGGTTATCGAGAACGGATAAACAACGCGTTTCGCTGTTTGCATAATCCGCGTCGATCCGATTGCCGGGCTGAGTGTTGTGCGGTTGCGCGCAAAATAATTACTTCGCTGATGAATAATGAATGAGCGGGCGTTCGGGTCTTGCAGACGCGCAAATGGGTTATGAAATTAAAATGCATGGTGCTCTTTTAATATAACGTTAATAAATGCGATACGCTCTGGCGAATGATTATTTAAAAATTGTTTCGGTCTCGATTTTAATGCGCTTACCTTTCTGGTGCCTCGTTATTCCGGTGAGCTCATTATCGCTGAATTTCATAACGATCGATCTGATAAATCGCGATTCTAATAAAAAAAATCCAGATCAGAAAACAAGCAGTCCGAGGTAATACAGGGCCATTGCAAAAAGAATGCCGCGCGCGCAAAGCGCGGGACTTAGTTCTCGCGAGTCTCTGTCCAGCTTAATCCAGGGGGCCGCGCATATTTAGAAAAGTTGGCTCCTGCCGTGGACTGCAACGTCGCGGGTAATTTCACTCGCGTCTCGAAAAAGTAATTTCTCGCTCGTAAGCGCGTAATCCTTCGGTTGGTAGGAAGAGGGGGAGGTGAACAAAAGGCGCGGAGTGCGCCCGAAGGGTCGCCGCCTCCAGGCTCCATTAAGGCGGCTTTGTAAGGAACACAGAGTCGGTCTCTTTCTCTCTCTCTCTCTTTGTTCTTCGGCTCTTGATCTCCAGCGGCGCCCTCCTGTTTACTCTTTCTCTCTTTGGAAAAGTCAGCCCGAGTCTCTCCGTGTGTATAATTTCGTTAATTATTCAGCTGGCCGATTAATTAATCGAAGCCTAGCGGGAAAGCTTTCAGGCTCTCATTTGCCGGGGCTTTGCCGCAAAAATCCCAATGAAATAATTGTGCCCGCCGCGGCGCGCGAGAAACACTGTGCTCCTTTTTCTTTTCCCGGCCTAGATGTAGCGCCGGAAATGAGCGAGCCGGCCGCGAGACAGTGAGGAAGACGAAAGGAGTCCAGGCGTGAATTTAAATTTTGCATTAATTACTCGCCCCGAGTCCTTTTTCTCTCTCTAGCTCTTTCTCTCTTGCCGCTGCTGATTTCCGCGAATTTTCTATCTTCTCTCGGCCGGACGCCTATATAGACTTTTCTCTCTCTCTTCTTGGCTTTAAAATCTTTTTAATACAAAAATCTCGTTAAGTAAAAAGCGCTCGCAAGCTCGGGACTCCTGAGGTTACAATAGAATTTAATTGTTTTTCACTGAGAGAAGCGTGGTCTTACCTTTTTTTTCTTTTTTTTTTCAAGAAAAAAGTTATACGAAATCATTAAATAAAAAATCTCCGCTTTTCTCGCAATACTCACCTAAACCCTGTTCTTACAACAAACTGCTATTCATTTACTGCTCACCAAAAGTCATTCAAGACTATATTTTTAAAATCACAAAAATCATTCCAAAAAAATAAACCATTCACCCAACAATCCCAAACACCAGCATATAATTCCCCTCACACAATACCCTGCCGACAGACGAAACGGCATGATGCCAGTGGGCCAGCTGCGCGTGACGGTAGGCGAGCACGACCAGAGCGGCCCGGAGCTGCCGGGCTCCGTCACCAGCGGCGTCAGCAGCATGATCGTCCACCCGGAATACACGTGCGGAAAGTGGATCTCGGACATCGCTCTGCTCGAGCTCAGCACGCAGATCGAGTGGAACGAGGCGGCGAAGCCGGCCTGTCTGCCGCCCGCCACCGGCCGGCCAGGTTACAGTGCCTACAGCGGCGAGAGCGCGGTGACGGCGGGCTGGGGCTGGCTCGGCGAGGACAAGCAAGTCTGTGAGTATACTAGAGATTAACGTTGTTCTTTTTTTTTTAAATTTAGTTTTGGAGTTTTTTTCGAGTGGTTGTAAGGTTTTTTGGTTGGACTGGAGTTTCAGTCGGGTTTGAGTGATTCGAGTGGAGATTGTGTCAGACGGGTCACGGACACGCCTCTCAGCGGCGGAACTTTTAATTTTTTAATCACGACGAAATAGTTTTTCTTTTTAACCAAGTTTGCTGTAACTAATCAAACTTTAGTGATAAAAGTTAGCGCGCAAAATCCGATATTTTTTTCTCCGACGCCCTCAACTTTACAACCGTCGTTGAAAGAGAAAAAAAAGCATTAAAGTAAAAGGAAAAAGGGAATCGCAGCGCTCGCGTAATATACCCTTTAAAATATCTCTCTTCCTTCCAGATCCGAAAGCCAGCGTTTTGCAGAAGGTCGGGGTTAATGTGATCGAGAACGAGGTGTGCAACGAGTGGTACGCCAGTCAAGGAAAGGCGTTCCGCCTGAAATACGGACAGATGTGCGCCGGCCACGAGAGCGGCGGCCGAGACTCTTGCGGGGTAAAAACTTTCAATATTCATAGCGCTCGGAATTCCGTGGCAGGAGATGGCAGCTCTCTCCTCTTCTTCTATTTTTACGCGCCTAATGAAATTCATTGCTTCTCGATACTTTACGGCTGGGACGTTTTAGTTTTTTTTTTTTTTTTTTTTGGAGAATTTATACTGGTGGAGGATTCTGTGGTTGTTTTCGCTTTTTTTAAGCGGGTTGTTTCAAAGCAGCGAATAGCGTAGGATTTTTGATAATGTTGAATTTTGATCGGGCTATTAATTATAACGCGCTAAAGTGATTGACGTTAAAGCTCGGAAAAGTGAGAAAGCATAATCGAGGCAGAAAAGTAATTAAGCCCTGTCGTGAAAATTATTTGCATGCAGCCTGACATCCGTATAATCGATTCGCCACGTTTTCCTACGCGACAAAGCACCGCTTTTCTAATTTCCCTTTCATCAAGAAATTTCACGGAAAAGAGATAATTTTAGATACTCTATTATAACCTTTCTCGGAATTCCGTTAACGTGTTCTAATCAAAACGCGCTTCAACGGGCGATCATCACAGCGCAACTTAGACATTAAATTCAGCCATACAACTCCGGGCGGATCTCGTTATAGCTTCCAAAAACTATTCCCCACTAATTAGCTGGCCTCGCAGTGTATCTACCTTGCGCGCACTAGAGAAGTCTCGAATTATGCTTCGAAACAAAAGCCGACGGGCGAGTAATACGCGTAATTGGCAATTCGGCTTGGTTCGAGTTACGCGCCAGTCCCTGAATGCCCGCGGCCAATTAACGGCCATGACGACTGCGCTGGAAATGTATATATGTATAAAGCCGGAAAGGTCGGGAGGGTGGGCCTCGAGGGAATTGCCGTTAAGTCGGATCTCTTGTGTTTCAGATTACCGCGAATTATCGCCGCGTTTTCTGCTGGTTTAGGATCGATTGGCCGCCGGTGGCTGTATGTAGGTTATTGGGATGCCAAGAGGAGTTTGTTAGGTCGGCCAGGGACGCGCTGTGGTCTAAACTATTTTCAGAATTTCCTCTTTTGGTTTTACGAAAATTTTGATTTACTTGATTTTACAATGTTTTAGAATATTATGTTTGTTAATATAGTGTTTATTCTTTTATTAAGCTCTGTAAAATTGAAATAGTGCAAAATGCTTCACTGGATAAAAAATAGTGAAATTCCCACTAAAAAATAGTAAAAAAATCACTATTATTTAGCGAATGTCACTTCAGTTCACTAAATTATCGTGAATTTTTTACTATTTTTTAGTGAGAATTCCACTATTTTTTACATAGTGGATCATTTTTCACTATTTCAACTTTACAGAAAACGGAAAAATTGACACAGATAATAACTTTATACTCATTATTAAAAAAAAAAAAAATCTTTCATAAAAACTTTTTGCACTCTGCTAATGCAAACCACTTTATTAACGTCATCAGCATACATAAGCTTGCGCACAGTCTGAAAAGTATAGACATGGCTCGTTCCAATTTCCGCTTTGTCCTTACGAATACATTCGCTTTCAAGCTCGATTCCGAAAATTGCGTATACCTACCTATGACTAGCCTTTGACGACTTTTTCGCGATCGATTTCGATTTCGTCACGCTAATTAAGAACGACGTAGGTCTGAAAGCCCTCTATTTTCAACGTACGTATTTCATCTAAAAAAAAAGGAAAAATTCAGTAGGCCTCACAGGCTTGCTGGATCACTTTTTGTTTTAAATTGTAATTCGCTTCACATCAGCTGACGGCGATTTGCAAAGCAAACGAGTATTTCTTTTTTTAAACGCGATATTTTAAATTCCAAGCGTTCGCTGGTGCGCTGATTATCAATGAGGTGATGACTGTCTATCGCTACGCGTATAATTGCTTCGATAATCGAGACTCATCGATTTTTACTCTTGTTTTAGGCCGATAGTGGCGGTCCTCTCATGATCGGAGGCAACAAGAAAACAATGGTCATTGGAATTGTTTCGTCGGGCATCGGATGCGCCAGGGAACGACTGCCAGGAATCTACACGAGGGTGTCTGACTTCGTACCATGGATTCTTAAGAATGCTCAGTTGTAAATCGGTCTTTGTTATGTTGCGTCTTGTTATGTTTTGTTTTGTTGTTACGGTAATTAATTATACTCAAATTATCTTCGTTTTGTTTGGTAAAGCTATAAATTTATATTAAAGATGTTTGAATCGCACATTTTAAAAATTATTAACGAACATTGTCTAATATTACTTATATTGTTTAAATTCGTTCAAAAAAAACTCAAAAGAAAAAATCCAGAGTATAATTAGACACCTCGCAAAAGCGCTAAAAAATCTCGCGCGAATACTTTATATTATTGTCGGGGCGAAGCGCGTCTCGTTAAAAAGTCAGGGGACTTTTTTGCCGAGCCCTTTGAGAGCCACGAAACGCGATCCTTGGCTTTCGCGCAGAATGTAGGTCAGTGAACGGACTCTCCGGGAAACATCCATCCGCTGCTGATTCGACAAACACGCAGCAGGACTGAAAAGTCGACGGCAGCTAGAGCAGTCGGCCCGCTGACGAATTTAATTGATTCGCCGTTAATGCGCCGATCGATCTTGAAATTCATTCGGTGATAGTTGTACAATTCGTTGAAATACTGTCGATTCGAGTTACCGGGACGCGTTTGCATTTTGCGATTGATTTTATTTCGAAGCGCATGTTGTCGACAAGCGTTAACTGATAATAATTAAGAAACGTTTCGAAATGTGTTTCGCTGGAAAACCGTGTGCATTGTTTATGTGTCGTGTAGTTTTCGAAGAATTAAAACGAGCCAATAGTTCTGTACATATAAATGTTCTAGTCTATATTTGTCCATGTATATATGAATGAACGAATAAAAATATGTTTGATATGAAAATTTAAATTTGACATGTGTACTTTATTTTACATGATTTGAACTACGTAAATTGAAGATTTTAAAATATTCAATGCACAACACTGGTAAATCTAACAGCCTGTCCATCAAATCTGGCAATTTGTCTTATTGCATTGCAATACATATAAACACGGTGTTCAGAATATACGCAATCGTATAGAATAATCCCATGAGTAAAAAAAATTGCATATTAGAAATAAACGGAAGTATAATCGTATTTGTTTGTACTTCCATAAAATTTTTGAAGTGGTATAACTTCTTATGGAAGAATAAACACGCAAATAAGGAAAAAAAACACGACTTTTCTCACCTTCTCCCGCAGTCAGCCCTTATACTCATGAAGATGAACTCTCTTTAAATAGTAACGGGTATCAAAGGTAACACGACAAACACCTGGCATCTCTCTTTCCCACATACTCTCTCTCACTCTCCTCTCTCTCTCTATCTCTCTCTCTTTCTCTCTTTCTCTCTCTTTCTCTATCTCTCTCTCTCTCTCTTTTACTTGGCGTTCACTTTGTATTCATATTACTCTGTATGTAGCCATGGCTACTTTGGACCTTGAGTCCTTAGCTATTTTAATAAAGAGATTCTCTCTCTTCTCTTCTCTCTCTTTCTCTCGCTATCTCTCTCTCACACACTCAATCTCTTTCACTTTCTCTCTCTCTCTCTCTCTCTCTCTCTCTCTCTCTCTCTCTCTCTCTCTCTCTCTCTCTCATTCTCTGTTTATGGATTCAGTTTTTATCTGCTTGTTATATTTACTAAGAAAAAGAGTTTGATGTTGTAGTTCTCTATGTATAGAGTGACTTTAAAACAAAAACTTTAGATGTCGAATCAATTACTTGCTAATCCACCGGAAAACATTATTTATGAAAATATCAATTGTTACCAGCAATTGCTACGAATTTATTCATAAACTCTCACTTCTTATTGCCTTGCTTTCTACACATAATTATCAGTGATTTCATTATTAATGTGAACAACTAACAACTCGGAGTCTACATCGCTAGACAATCTTTTTACTCTATATATTTCGAACTTAGGAAGCACGGAACCAACCCATCGTAAAGTCTAGCAAGAGACTGGCACCTTCCACAATACATGTCTTGATTTATTTTTCGTGCAAAACCCAGTATCCATCCTCGTATATTGCAAATCCTCTCCTCAATTTGCTATTGAGCACGATTATGTTGAAATCAATTACTTAATTGCATCTCCACCTCATCCCAATACAAAAATTATCACCATATTCCATTGCATATTAACAATCGTTAAACAAACTCTTTCATCGTAGAATATTAAGTATAGATAGATTTTTCCTTAACATCTCTCAAACTGATATGGCAGACCGACATTTTAATTTAACAAGTATATGTTTTGTACCGCCAATTGCATTTTTTTGTTCATCTGTAAATATTATCCCTCGTTTAGTAAATATAGAAATTTCTCTTTACAAAGATAAACTAGCAAAAGTCTCACTAAAAAGTAAAGTAAGCAAAATTAAGGTGTCTGATTGCCTTTTAGACTACAAAAATTACTATGTAATGAAATGATATTTTTTATCATTATTTTTCATATAGTTAGTTATTTCCAAAAAATATTTGGTTGTGCTCTATTTTCCAGTATAAACCTTTATCAAAAACTAGAACAAGATCAAATTCCTTTAAGAAGTAAAAATCCCAGCTATCATCGTAGGGCTTGTTAAAGTATATTTTTTAAATTAAGAAGTTTGAGTTTCGCAAGAGTCCGGGAGAGCAAAGAAAAAAATTGTTAGGAAAAAAGTCTCGAAGATAACTTTGCGCGTGAACGGGTGAAAGGAGGGAGGAGGTGCGAAGTAGGTCGGAAATGGACGACACTCGATGGAGGTCCTCTGCCGAGCGGCAAAGCAAAGTTTTCCGATCGTAAGAATGACTTTCCGACGCACAAATAAATAAATCATCGATTCGTGCCGACATTCGTCAATGTCGTGCGAATTCGCGTTTCTAGTTTCTTTAATCTTTGAATCTTGACAATAGTATAGCATCGGTGCTAGCGTCATTGTTAGTGGATAGGTGTGTATACTTATTTCGTTTTTCTTTGAAAGTTGGCTGCTTTTGCTGGATTGATTTATTATAGTAGCTTTGTTAAAAATAGATATATATATTTCGACTTAGGTTGAAAAGTGTTTTAAGCTTTTACTTGTGCGACTATAAATTCTAAGTGCTACAAATTCGTTATTACTTTGAAAGGTAAAAAAGTAAAAATACAATCCGAGTTTGAGCTTGGAAAATTGCCACTAAGTAACCACGTATAAAAAAGATAATAATTTTGTATGTTTCAAGTTATTTTGGCTAAACATTTTAAAAATGAAAACCCGCAAGACATTATAAATTCTTTTACCAAAATAACTTTTTTCTCGTTCAAAAAAAAAAAAAAAACGATCTTCAAAATACTATTTTAGTGTATACAAAATGAATATGTAATAAGTTTACTTGACACACTTGTTTTGAAGTTACATGCAAACTTTAAGTAGTTTTTTCTCAAAAAGGAAGAAAATAATGAAAGTTAAAAATAGTGAAACAATTAATTGAGAAAAGCTAAGACGACTATACAAAAACTAAAGTATTTATAAATCCCACCCCCAAAAAGTACAGATCAAAGGAAAGTCACTCCCGAGAGCCGGCGGGCGGGAAATTAGAAAAGTTTCGAGTTCGACGATTACCCACGCCGACGATGCGACGTGCTCCTCAAGTCGTTGCGGCATTAACGTTCACCACCTCGTCTTTATTGCGCGAAAATGAAATTTTCCCCGATAGAAAAGAAAGAAGAAAGGGTCGCAGCTCGCGGCACTTTTTTTCCGCGCGCCGCTGGCTGGTATCGAGCTTGGTAATTCTAAAGGAAAATTGAGAAGGAGATAAGCCACGGTGGTTAGCATTTTGAGGAGGAAATTATTTTTCTATATGAGAAATATTCAGTACCTTTAATGCATCGCTTTATCCGTATCTTGCATTATGAAAATTGTAACGGTGAAATTGTGCATTTTACATTACAGAGTTTCGATTCATGATTTAAGGTCATGTCGAGCGAAAGTGTGCGCAAGATACGAAAAAGCTTTGCGGCTTTTCGTCAGATCTTGCAAATGTGATTTTAAGAATCGCAAGTCTGACGCGTTCGTACGCTGAGCGGTTAATGTTTTCCTTTGCGAAGAAACGCGTTAAAAGCCATAAAGCAAGGCAGGCGAGGAGGAAAGGATACGAAGTAGATCCATTTTTCTGCGGGTAAACGAGGCTTGAGGAGCTCTCTGTTTTCTATTTTAAGACTTACTCTTTCTTTTTCCATCATCTCTCTTTTCTTTTTACTTTATTCTTACATCGCTCGCGTCTATACTTTATCAATTTCATCATTGTATTGTGATGTAAAATCTTTTTTTATTATTTATGACATCTTTTTATTAAAGCTAGTATAATAAAAATTTCAAGTTTTTCAATTTTTATTTTGTTGTTTTCAAGCTTTATCAGAATACATTCCTATATTAAGTGGCGCATGTCCCGTCTTGAAGATAAGTATGCCGAAGGCGCTACATGTACCATATTAACATTTGTACAATCCTTTTAACCTAATTAATGAACATGAAAGATTAAATTAAACCTTCTTTATAAAGATTAAATTTATTAATTTATACATTTTTGTAGACTCTTGTTACAAGAAATTTAAATTAAAATTAAAATAATCATTTTAAACTTTTATGTTAGATTGCATTAGGCAATACTTTCCGTAATGTCGTAAAGTTTAAACTGCTCGTTTACCTACAATGAGACAAGTGAGCATTCCATATAATACAAATGTTTGATAATATTACTATAATACTGGTAAAATATTGCAATAATTTTCTTTTAGCAAAATTTTAACAAATTGGCACTAAGGGTTAGCAGACAATAGCAGCAGACAATAGTTAGCAAGCAATATTTCAGAGGTATAATAAAAAATACTGCATTAATGTAGCAATATTATATTAATATATGTTAATATTGTGACAATATTATGTCAGTATTGTAACAATAGTGTGTTAATATTGTGTTATGTCAGTATTCTGGGAATATTGTAACAATATTGTGTTAATTTTGTTTTGTATTAGGTCAATATTGTAGTTATATTAATTCAATATTGTGAGAACATTGTAATAATATTGTAGCAATATTGTAGTGACATTGTAGCAATATTGTAGTAATATTATTGCAATATTGTTGTAATATTATAGAAATATTAATACTTAAAAATTAATTCGACGTTTGAAAAAGTAAATACACATACAAATAATGAATTGGAATAGAAGCCGTGTTCTTAGATATTATAAAATTTAAAACGTTTACAAAAATTAAAAAGTATATTTTAAACATTTTACTTCCAAGTTTCGCACTTTTGAGTTTAAAGTATAATTTGAAAGTTGATTTAAAAAATTAGATTATTCTGCAAGCTTTACCACTACAGGTTTGGTATAAAGCAGTTATAAAATACATTTATGTATAGCAATTAAAAAAAAAATGTATTTCATTTAATCAATTCCTTGTAATTGTAAATATTAATAAAAATACTATTGCAAGTTCATAAGCGGCTGTAGATTATTTAAATACTAAAAAATTTCTTTAAATTTTCAAATAGCTAATATTCCCAGATATCTTTAAATTATGCAAATGATAAGTACATGTAAATCTCAAAATTTCTAATAAATTTCAAACATTAAATAAACATATTAGAAGTAGATATAAATAAATTTAAGATCATCGCTTATATATCAATTTTATCTTACTTACGCCTCTATAATTAATAGATGAATGTTCGAGGCCATAATAATTGCTCCGTAGAGACTCGCGGTTCCGATGGATGAAACTGCTTTTCAAAGATGAATTTTTCTTTATAAACTGCTAGTTCAGTGTAAATACGTGAAATCCTATAAAATAAAGAAACTCCATTCATTTCTTAATTTTAAATTGGTTTTTTAACTATTTATTTATAGTTATATAAAAAATAACTTTAAATTAACAAATAAATGGAATAATTCGATTTTCAAAAATCTTTTGTTAATAAAGTAAATTTTTTTATAGAATAATTTTTTTACAAAATTTCTTTTTGAAAACAAAAGATCTTTAATAAAGTAGCATGATTTCTGTGTAATTTTGATTAATGATTGGTGGTCATGATGATTGGTTTTGTTTGCAACTTTCCAAAATAGTGTGTCAAAATTCGGAACTCTGGGATCAAGCTTATATTAATGCACGTGTAGTTAGTGACGTTGCGATTACACCCGGAGAGAATATATACTTAAGATTATAGTTAAAATTTAGAAATTTGTTTCTTATTTTCTTCACAATCTTATGAAAAATCTATAATAAAATATTATTTTATCTCTTTTTATTTTTTCATTTCGATTACTGTTTAGACAAGCATAAAAATTTATTTTGGGAACAATATTCATAAACATAATAACAACGATTTCATCTCAAAAAGTTTTCCTGAGTAGATATTCTTCTTTTAACGACAGATTTATTCTCAGTAAGCTCCACCTTGTTAAACAAATCAAGTAAATTTACAATTCCAAACAAAAGACATTTATAGCGGTATTGGTCTCGAGTCTATACTCGACCGAATGTTTTTGATGGCAAAACAATGTTTTCAGTCGTGATCACAAGTAAATTTTATACGGTTTATTTGAAATTTAAAATTTGCACTCAATTGCTCTGGCATTATTATTCTGTCAATGTGGTTTTAATAATTATTCGATATTTTGTATTCCTTTAAGTCTGTTACTCAACGTTTAATCTTTTATGAATAAACATTTCAAACGCAGCACTATGATGCTTTACGTAATGCCCTGACTTATTTAAAACGAATATTTGCAGCTTTGTAAATGAGACATACATTTGAAAGCACTGGATCTTTTGATTTAATATTTGATCTAAGCATTGTTATAAGTTGTTTAATATAGAAGTTGTTACAATATAAAGCTTATTGATATTGCATCCTGTTGACACGAATTTTCAAAATATGCTTTGTGCGATTGAGAATCTGGATACTGTTGATTATAGCCAATGCTCCATATACCGTTGCAAATTGCATTGATATTCGAAACGCGAGTATAGGCTTATAAAGGATTGTATTATGACCTCCAATGATCAAATTAATCTTGAAGTGGGGATATTTCGATTCTCCTATTTGAACAAGGAACAATTAAACTCTTTTAGCACCGAAAAATAATAAAAAGAGAATAATCGTACTAAATTATGGTAGTTTTCAGATTTATATACTTCCAGAAATTTGTTGGAACAATGTAATCCAGGAAGGAATGAAGATTACATCAATGAATCTTTACTCGTGGTTTAATTGCTACCTCGTTTGTCATCGTGGAATAGTGCAAAAGCAACTATTCAGTTCCAAAATTGGTAATCAATTTTACCTAACGTGTTAGTTTTAAAGAAAAATTGTTTAGAAAACGATAAAATGAGAATGAACGAAACTTTATTGCATTTAATAACATTAATTGATATTTGAATATGTTTGCTGCACTATTTCGTATAAAATAGTCTTGAAAATTAATGTCAAGTAAATATAATATTTTCATTGTTACAATAATACTATATTTATCTGCTAAACAAGGTCTTGATTATTATTTTTTAAATTTCGTTATGAGATATAACCAAGATGCATGATCTATAATTCCATCCCTTGCACTTATGGTAAAATCTATAATGTTGTCATTTTAGGTTCACATTCGGAAATAAATTTTTTCTGGCGATTTCTTTCAAATCGATTCAGAACAAAGTCGAAAATATTAGACTACATACATTATTTAAAGTTTGTTTTAAATTTAATAAAATTAATTAAAAATTACTTAAAAAATACTTTGATAAATTTTTAATAACTAAATAAAATGATAGCTTTATAATGATTTATTAAGGTATACAAGTAGCTATGACATAATTTCAAAAAGAAATATAAAATAGAAGTAAGATTAGTCTCAACCAGATAAACTATGAACAGAATTATTATTTTTAATTAAAGGATTTAACTTATATGCTGGTATCATACTTAAGGTTTGCAGCTTTTGGCTCAAACTTCATATTCATGTTACTTTATAATCATATATTTCGAGAAAAGCAATTTACGCTTGTTTTTTTTCTTTATTTTACTTTTCTAATGTTAATCTTTTGTTTAAAAATGAATAATCAAGAATACAGTGAATTTTTCGATCCTGAGGAAAGGCAATTAAAACTCTGTTTCTCTGTTGATTTTTCTCTAATATTTTTTTTTCTTAAAACCTACTAAAATAACACTGAAAATTTTCATAATTCGAGCATTTTACAGTTATAACTTATAACAAATTTCATACTTTTAGTTAAATCCGTTAAGTATCTGAAACACTCCTGATATTCAGATTGGGCAATTACTAATCATCATATTTGACTGTACATCCTCCTTCCAATTATAATAACTAATCTAAAATTCTCTCACTTTCTCAAGATAAAAATATTTTTGCTAGATATGTAGGTGTCCGAGTGGCACAATAATAAAATATTCGCCAAAACTATATCTATCTCCTCTCTCTCTCTCTCACTCTCTCTCTCCTTCACTTTCATTCTCTGGCGCTCGGCGAAGGAGGGGGATGAAAGAGCCAGAGCGCGCGGTTTAGGCGGGTGGGGGGTGGCGCTGATGCTGCTGCTGCTGCTGCTGCTACTGCTGGCGGTGGTGCGGTGCGGTGCGCAGAAGAGCGCGAGAGGAGAGAGCGAGAGTATATCCCCCGAGCAGCGCGCGAGGCTCAGTTGCACAGCGAGAGCCGAGCGCGCCGCGCGCTCTCCCAGCATTCCGGAATCATGCCGCGTTGCGCTCAGTGCTTCAGCTGCTCGCTCGTACTGGCGCTGCTGCTGCTGCTGCAGCTTCACGTGTGAATTCCTCGATGAGAACGTGAATTGAAATCCCAGAGTTGGAAGCTGGTACATAAACGGTAGCTCTTGTCGATGCGCTCTCGTTTACGCGCGGAGAGGAGGAAGGAGGAAGTGTGCTTTTTTTTTTTATTCACGTGTGATAGTGAGAGTAGTAATAACAGGCCGAGGACAGACGGGAGAAAGGGGGAGGGTGAGTCCTACTTTGACGACGGCGTGGCTCTGCAAATATTTGACGTGGATGGAGCAGACGCGTTTATCTTCCTCCGCTCGCTGTTTATGATGGCTTTCGCGTGAGGGGCCCTGAGCTTTTGAAAGGCTTGACACACACGCGCGGTCACCTCCTCCGTGAAAAGGGTTGCACGAGGTGATTATTAACGGGATTGTAGGCTTGACTTTTTTTTCTGCTTTTGCGTTGTTTGCTTGGGTGGAGGGGTAGCTGTTAATGGGACATTTTGACGTATTGTTTATCAAAGCTGTCGCGTGTAATGATTTGCTGAGAGTCGTTTATTCGTCGATGATTTAACCTTTTGTACGAACGTTAAATTTACAATTAATAACGAATGCAGAGTACAGCTGAAACATTTTCTCTTGTATTTAACCTCTGACCCGTCCACTATTGAAACACGTGCCATTGCATAAACCAGCATCCTCTGAACACCAAACCGGTAACCATACCCGCGCTCCTAAACCTGCCCAGCATCGCCTAAAACAAGCACATCCACCAACTATCACCATAAGCACCCAACGAAATCCGATCACATCAGCCAAATTCCGTAAGTGCCATAACGATCAGCCTACTTCCAATCGCTCTCCTTCCCCTTTCCATTTATCTCTCTCTCTCTCACTCTCTCGAAAACGAGAGCCACGCGGAGAGCCATTAATTCGCGAGAGGCGCACACACACAGCCGACGAGTGCGTAATCAATTTAAAAGCGTCAGCCGTATTTTCGCGAAACTCGCGCGAGCGAGCAATGATTTATGAGTCGCTCTCCAAATACCGGCTTTGATTCTGTCGCGCGCTCGCAGGGGGAATCCTGCAGCCGCCCCCGCGGAGCTCGATGATTCTTTAACGGGGGCATTTCGCGCGCGGTTGGTTTAATGAAAATGCAATTGTGCCGGGAGTGGGATTGCTTGTACGAGTTTTTATTGACTGAGACTGTGAGATGAGTGGCTTTGAGGGGGACCTTCGGAGGATGTTGGCGGTTTGGGTGGTGAAGGGGAGCTGGTGGAGTGGATGTGCGATGAGTGCACGCGGTCTTTATTAGCAAGTTTGAGCGAAGGTGAATGTGGTTTGCGTTATTTTCGGTGGGGATCGAGAGTTTTGTTTTGGTAATGTACGCGTTGTTGTTTTACTTTTTATGATTATTCGTGAAAAATTTTAGTTTAATAATTGGTTAAAGATTTCTTTATTTTTTTAATTGGAAGAGTTCACGTAAAAGCGAGTAGACATTCGTGTTTCCTAAATGCTAAAATCGAGTAAAAGTAACAAAGAACAAACGCTTTAATTGTTTGTCATTAAAAAGCAAGAATAGCTCTCGGAAAGAGTAACAATCTAAAGTGCAAAGTCACGTAACTTCCATAAAAAAAAAAAGAAAAAAGAATCCTCAATCACCGACAGCTGGAAATTTATACAATAACCCAGGCGACAGTCAAAAATCATACCTCCCTTTTTTCTCCAACTCCAGCATCCTCCCCCACGCTACCTATCAGTAATCGACTCAATTTGAACGCACGATAGGGGAGGGTTTTCATGCTCAGGGTCAACCGCTGCACTGTGTGTTTTCCACGCTGGCTTTCTATCTCGGCCGCTCGTTTTACTACCGGAAATTATGGGAATTTAACGCGACTAGAGGAGGAAGTAAGATAAGGCAAGCGAGCTTGCGCTCGCGCGTGTAAGCCTTGCGAAAGTAAAGAAGTAGAGCAAGTAAAAAAAAAAAGAGGAAAGAAAGCGAGGGACGTCAAAAAAAAAAGTCGGAGAAAAGAAAGAGAGAAAAGTTCGGGCAGACGTAAAAGCGCGCGAGAGAGCCGAGAGGGAGAAATTCGCGGACGTATCTCGGGCGGGCCAATTATTTTATAATGCCCTTTTCTTTCCTTTCTCCCCGGGCCCCGGCTACTTTTCTCGTGTAATTTTATTATCAGCGGACGCCCAAGTAAGTTTAATAGTCGCTGAATTTCTCCGGGCGCGCGCGCGAGCGCGGAGGAAGTTTGATGACGTGTTTTCGCAGCGCTCGCGAGCCGCCTTATCTTCCATTCCGTTCGAGGAGGCGAATTTCTCCGGCGAACTTGATCGCTACTCTGGATATTGATGTAAAAAGAGAGAAGGTCAGACGGCGCTGAGGAACTTTTGATCAAAACACTCGGCTCCGCGTAATTTGATACGACAAGATAAAGTTGTATTTATAACAAGTAGCGCTTGGGAAGGAGTCGGAGTTATGGTGCGTATTGTCGGCTGGCGCGTGGCAGACGGTATAAATAGTCGGCATGAATGAATGTATGAGGCTATTGAGTGGGTGTGGGTGATTTTTTGGCTTTCGGGATGAAGGAGTGATGAAAGGGGATTAGCGAATTGTTTATTGTGTTATGGTCGGAATTTTTTATGAGGATTCGTCAAAAGTATAAATAATTTTTCCTGTGATGGTTTAATTTAAACTTGAAATTTTAAAATGAGATTTTTTATAATTTTCTGGAAATGAGTATTTCTGAGCTAAATAATTTACGTTTTATTGAGATTTTTGATAATTTTGGTCACAACAATTATTGTTCTACGTATTGTGAAAAATTAAATAGTATTGTCTTGAAATACAGGATTTGATTGGCTTTTATGAAAAAATTTTTTTCTTATACTGTATTTATTTTTATCACCTTTGAAGTACAATCCATACGATTCGGCATAAAATATACGTTATACACATGTTTGTATATTAAACTTCAGAAAATCAAAAGAAACATTTCACAATCTCTTTTACTCGAATTCGTTTCCACCGAGCAGATACCACCTTACAATCGTACCCAAACCGACCCGCATAACGCAAAAAATAATAACGCATCTCCAATAAACTCCTCCAACCCGCCCTCTCCATCCTTCCAATCCCCGCCGTCGTAAACGAAGCCAGTCCCCGAGTCGCATAACAAGAGCCGCGTAAGCGAAATCGTTTGTCGCTGTATAAACAGGTGTACGCCGGAGCAGCGTGCGCCGCGGAGGTGTCGTTCCGGCAATTCCGCGTGATTTCCCGGAGGAGCTCGAAAGTGTCCTGCCCGCCAGTGCCAAGTGCTCCTGAGAAAGGAGAAAACAGAGTCCCCGGTCCGCGCTAGAAAAAAAAAGCATCCCACCCCCCGCAGAGAGGCTATAGGCGCGATGTACAGGCTGTGATATGCTCGTGGCGTTGAAGTGCGATGTTGTGGCGAAGTGCGGGGCTTTTGGATGACGCTGCTGCAGAGGAAGCGAGCCAGTCTCGTCGTTACACCAGTGGACCTGCTGTGTTATGAGGCGTTGCGATGGGGCGTAGCGGCACCTCGAGGTCGTCCCAGCTCCTGGCGGGCGCCCTCCTCCTGCTGGCCATCCTCGCCCTCGATACATCCGGAGCCACGCGTAAGTTTTAATTTGTATCTTTATTATTTTTTTGTATTTGAAGATTGGGTTGGCTGGAAGTCGGCACTCTTATAGCTGGAGCTTTAAATATTTAAGGATGGAGGTGGGCCAGGCTCTTTTCAGCGCGAATGATACTTACTTTGGACGAGGCGTTTTACGGCTTTTGTGTTTTTGAGGAATAAAGCGAGTGGGCGAATTCGCCGGGGCTTGGCACGATTTTAGTTACGCGTTAAGTGGGTAAAGGTCTTTGCGGAACGAGCGAGAGGGTTATTACGCCTCTGACACTTTACTCACTTTTTACGACAGTCTAATTTTCGAGCTTGAGGACTGATTTGATATGTACGCCTTAAAATCTCGTTGAATTTGCAATCAAAGCCCCTTTTAAACGCGCCCTATTAACCTTTTACGCACTCGTCCTAATTTTACATTCACGCATGCAGTAAGAAGTCTACGGAAGCCGCTCCCGTGTACTTTATATTCGACTACATCTTATCCTTCTGCATTAAACCAGCCAGTTCCGAACAAATGTTTAACATCCGTTTCCGATCAAAGCAAATTCGTTCCCCTGTATCGATCCATCACCTTCCCACGATAACGCATTGCTCTTCGTCAACGCGCCTGTACGACAGTTTTCCTTTCGTCCCTCCGGCTTGTCGCGTCCGCCATAAGAAAGACAGATCGGCCGGGCAAACAATGCCGAGTCTCTTTCATATTAAAAAAAAAAGCTCAAGGTCCTGCGAGCTTGCGGAATCGCTCGGTTCGTTCATTCATGCAATCGCGACAAATGACCGAGCGGAGCGCGCGCAAATATTTGACCCACAACGTCTGAAAAGCAGCGCGCGACCTTCGGAGCATCTCGACGAGGGAGGGAGAGAAAGAGCGTGCTTTTTCTTTGAATGAGCAAAGTGTACGAATTCAGCGGCGGCGTGTACATAACGGGAGAGAACAAAGTGTCACTGTTGAAAGAAAGCGCGCACTTCAGGGCCAAGCACGAGTGTAAGCTGGAGTTGGTATGGATTCTGTGTGCGAATGGCTGGATTTAAAATGAGGCTGTTTTTTTTTTTAGAGGATTAACTTTGTGCTGCGATGGAAATTCTAAATAATTTTGTTTTATGCCGAGTTTTAGCTGGTAAACGTTTTAAAGCGAGTGATTTTGGGCTGGCTATTCAGTTTATGTTTTAAAAATGATGAAAAAATCTGCTTGTTTGCAGTTTTATTCAATTTTTTTTTTTTGTTAAAAGTATGCAGTATTATTTATTCAAGGTTAATTTGCATTAGGGATTATTTTTTTCTGCTGTACTTATAGAGCTACTAAAATAATTATTGTAATAGCGGATGAGATCCTCATGAAGCTCATTGACTAATTTTATACGGGGTACATTTATATTTTATTCCCTTTTCGGGAAATTATTCAAAGTTGTAGGGATACGACCACACATTACATAATTTCTACTTTCACTATTCAAACATTAAAATTAATCTTTTAATCATATAATCATATCCAGAATTAAGTTCGTTAATTTAAAATACTAATTAATTCAATAAAAATGAAATCAGTAATAATGATTCAAATTTGTTAGTTATAAATATTTTTCTTTTTACTAAGGTTTTAATTATACTTACAAAAAAAATGTTTTAATTTTCTTGACGTAACAAATAATATTATCGATAATCACTTTAGACTAATTAATCCCTTCTCGGAACGATTCTGTATTCTATAAAAACTTTATTCCAATTACTTCAGAAACACATCCAATAATATTAAGACTTTTACAATTTTAAATTCTTTTAATTCAACGTCGATCAATTTTTAAATAAACAAAGCGAATAAATAAACAAAATTATCGGATAGAAACGAAGGAGTTTTTCGTGCTCACACTCAAAAGGACCTTAGAACTGGGGAGATATAATGCAGAAATGAGAATAGTACAGGAATACGACATTGTACAAGGCGTGTTTCTCTTCATTCTTTTTTTCTTTCTTTTTTTTTTTTTAATATAAAGTGTTCCATGTAGACCTTCTCAACTCCTCACCTCCCCGGACGGTGTCTTGTCTCTGGCGACTGTGCAGACTTCGACCGTCCTCGTTTTTTTCTCACAAGTTTAATGGACAAATGTAATTGACGTCTGATAAAACTTGACCGTTTCTACTGTCTTAATTAATCAATGTACCTTGTACTTTGTTAAAACCATTTTTCACTCGTCTATTAAATTTCAATTTAGCGCATCAACTTATCCAAATTTCAAAAACTCCATATTTATTCCGCCCGAAAATACACATTCATCTCCAACCAAACGTCACGTCCACACGCTTTCACACATACATCTCGGAAAAACCTAAAAGCTGCAAAGTGCGGATCGCCTGTGGGATACGCCTGCGCCGGACAGCTGCGACTGTAAAGGGCCGATGACCGACTAGTAGTCGCAACTGTGCATCCGTTCGTTTTTCGCGCCTCGCTGCTCTAATAAAACTTTTCGAGGCGATTCTGCGCCAGACGCGCGCGCACCTGCGTATATCTCCCTCGCTTGCAAATCTTTCTCCTTCTATCTTGCCGCGCGTCTTTTCAGACCTTCGTCTTATTTTTCCTTCGCCTCGTGTTTACCTCCGCCGCTCGAGCGAGCTCGATACTTGCCTTTTTTTTATTGTTCTCTTTCGCAGCGCGCTTGGGCTTTTTATTTTGTGGTTTTCAGGCGAGATAGCTTGTAGCGTTTCGTTTAAGTTTGCGCGGAGTTGTCGTTTGTATGTTTAAAATTATTGTGATCGCGCATTCATGAGGTAGACGCGCGGGTGCATATGGAGGTATGTCGAGGGCGGATAAGCAGTTGGCTCTTTTTTGAGCAAAGAGCCGCTAAAAAGTTTCAGAGGCAGTCGAGGGGCTTACTAACGCCTCTACAGCGGCTAGTTTCTTCTTTTTTTTTGCGGCTGCTTTTAGTTAGGTGGAGATGTATGGCCGGAGTGACGAAAAAGTAGAAGTGTACAAGCTCTCCGTCAGTGGGTAAAGGGTTCAACGTCTTTTTTACTGATGTGATACTAATTAACCTAGTTTTGAATCTCTAAAAAATGTTCTGTAATTAACTATAATTATTTATAATTATTTTAAATGACGAAAAAAAGTATTTAGTTCTTTTTTTTAATAATTAAATAAGCGAAAAATATTCTTGCTATTGATTGATCAATTAATTAATTAATTAATTAATTAATATGAAGTAACAAAACGTACGCTTATAAGTAATCAGTATTTGGGATTAAAAATAGGTTTACATATAATTCTGCTTCTATAATGAATATTTCATTTTTTTTAACCAAAAGAAAGAACAAAAGTATTAACGTTATTATCTTTTTCGTTATTATATAAATTTGTCTGTATAGAGTACAATATTAAAAAAAATTAAAACATATTGCCAATGGAATAATTAAGATAATTAAGCTAAATCTTTATGATGATCGGCGTTCACCTTCTAGACAATTCTTTGATTACTTTTCTAAAATAAAGTCTTATTTTGTACTACAAATTGCACATATATTCAAAAATGGCGCTTACATAAAATACTTGTTAAGAGTTTTTACATATTTTTTGATACAGTGAGGTAGCAATTACTTTTTTTAGTGTTAAAAATTATAAATATAAGTTTAATAGATACAATTAACTACGTAAATTTTGTTATTATTTCTTGCAGATCATAAAAGCTTCTCTGAGGAGCTCGTCTAGGTACAGCCCATTGGGGTATACTTTTCTTAATTTCTAAAGAACGACTGTAGAAAAAGTACACGATTTATCTCAAATAAACAGACGTTCAAACCCTGCAACACTTCTCTTTTAATCACCAAATTCTCGACAGAAAAAAATTTTAACACATATCAAATCAATTCTTAACCACCCCTCCATTCAACTCTACACATAAGCATACAACATTCCCTCCACATAATAACGAAACGCGAGCTTGCAGCTTTTTCAGACATCACAAACTTCGGCACACGGATACAACGCCCCTAAACGCACTTCGGGCAAGCTCATCTAGCCAGAAGCGTTTCAAGTCCAGCCTGCGCACTGCACGAGAGGCACATACATACAGCCTCGGCCTCGCCTTTTGTGTAATGCACGCAAGTATCCGTTTCGCGTTCCCGGAGCCCCGTCCGCCTTACATCATTTAGATCCCATTTAACACAGCAGCCTGAGAGAGCTATACACCTGCCGGAGATTTGTCTCATTATGCGAAACATATGTTGCTGCGCGCTGAGAGCAACGGCCGTGTAATGCAGAATCTCGCGAGCGCGAGTATACAATAAGGAGGCTTGCGCCTGGTTATAGCTTGGCATATGCCTGTACGGTGGGTACAGAATGGAAAGTTATATGGTTGCGATGGATCGAGAGGGAAAGAACGGGTTTGTTTAGGGGAATATTGTTTTAAGCGCTGGTGGTAATGGATATTGAGAGAAAAAAAGAGTGAATTTTTCATTGACGAAGAGAAAATGCATTTAATCTTTTTAAAATAGCCAGAACTGATATTGGTATTTTTTGTTCTGGAGAAGTTTCAGTGAATCTTGCTCTGGTTTAAACTGCTGAGACTATATTAATTTTAAAATTGTCACAACAGAGCTTTTTTGTTGTGGAATAAATATCTGGAACTGCGCAGAGCGTTTCTGTCGTTTTATTGTTTATTTTTCACTTTTTTTTTTATGGACAGAGCAGAATGTATATTAGTTTATTGAAGTTCGTTTGCCGATCTAGACTAATGGATTTATAGGAATTTTTATTCTCTTTCCTCTATACCTTTTTGTTTTATATGCTTTATACATATAGATACGCTGAATAACATGCGATCGCGTTGACGTTGTGCAGGCGAAGAAAACGACTTTTGCAAAATATAGAAAAATATACTTTTTGTATTTTGGTTATAGTTAAATTTAGTTTAGAAAGAATTAAAATAAAATATTGCTACATGGAACGAGAGTTTATTGAAATATATTTATGTTTTTGACCCACATAAGATATTTTTATTATATAAATTGTTTATTGAGTTTATTATTTGTATTTTATATTAACAATATTATACTCATTTTATTTGTATTTAAACTTTTCTTCATACATTTATATAAATATCTAACATTTCAATTTAAAAATTTTTTACTTTATTTTTATTTTTCAAGTTTCATAATATTATTGAAATTTTAAGAAAAATATTTAGATTCTTGAAATTCCACGAATATTTTTCCTTTTTTAAAAGTTATTTATTACTGAGAAACAGCTGGTATGAAATGATTTTTGTTTGTCAATCATGACGTCGGAAATATTAATAAAAAGCTTTTAATGCTATTTATTATTTTAAATCTTTATAATTTCATTAAACTTGCAAAATATTAAAAAAAAAGTCAATTATTACGACGTTGATTTTTTAAAATTCATAAATGCTTTCATAAACCCTTTAAAAACAGATAGTTATTTATCCCGTTATAACATCCACAAAATTCTATATAATAAGTTCAACAAGTTCGATTCGACATAGCCCCAGCCTCTCCCACCTCTCGTTCGTTTTGGACCAAAGTCAAAATACATAACGATCTAATCCAATAATCCTACCAGCGAACTCTTTTTCACCAAAAAACGAGAAAGATAAAAAAAAGCGCCGCTGCGCCGTGTTCAATATTTATTAATCTTTTTGTATTCGAATCTAAAGTCCTCCGCTCGATCGGATGTGCGCGAGGAAATAAAAACTTGAAAAACTGCCAATACAAGTGCCCGCCTTTACAGCCCCGGCAAAAAAACGAAGAAAAGCCATTTTCCCCTGCATATCTGATAGGCAGACGAAAAACAAATTCCAGCGCGACGTTTTTCGCTTCGTTAGCCACTTCTCTCTCTCTCTCTCTCTTTCGACTCGCGCGCTTAATCCAAAACTCGATTGGGTTAATTAATCCGCGACAAAACCCAACCCTTTTTCCTCCCTCTTGAATTTTCCAAAGCTCCAGCCAGACAAAGCGCGGGCAAAGAGTCATTAATACAAAGCGCCGCACTGATTAGCCGGAGCTCCAGGAGCTTGCGCAGAGAGAAAGTCAAGAGGCAAAAGAAAGTCCGCGGTCTGGCGGTCAAGGGTTTACACGAAACGTGGGGAGGACGAGCGAGCGTCCGTCCACTGTTTACGGCGAATGTCCGCCGTGGTTTTTTGTCTCCGCCGTCTCGCCGGCGCGCTTGTCTATACGAATAATGGGACGTGTGTGCGCGCAGGTTTCTGGGGAGGAAAAACGCAAGTTTTTGGTCGGGGCAAAGGTCGGCCGCTTTCATTTTACGTCTCGCGACTTGGTTTATTTTCCCTTGGCACGGCTGTGGCGGTTTGTTTGTTGCTTCGCTGGAGTCTATTGAAATAGCGGCGCGCCGGGGAGTGAGTTAAAAGTGTTCATGTGAGCTGTAATTTCCCGGGTGTATTGCGCAAGCTGGAATGCAAAAAGTTCATCGTGCTGGAGTGATATGAATTTTCATTAAAATATATGTATGATTATGTAATTAGTGATGGAACAATGCGCGCGCAATTAGATTATGGCGTAGCGAGCTTATAAATGGGAGTGTAGATTGAGCAGAAAAAGTTTATTACTTTGATGTTATTTGCCTTTGATGACTGTTTAATAAGTTTAATGGGAAATCGATAATCACTTGCGTTATTCAGGTTATATGATTTAATTATTTTATTTGTTATTTATATAGTCTATAAACTGTACGATTGAATTTTGAAACGGTTTCAAAATTTTTTGAAGCTTCATTACTCAACAACAGCAATAATGAGAAAAACTAAATGAAATCATGCAGTATATGGAAAGTAGATTATATACCATTGAAAGCTTTTATTTTTCATCTATCTTTTTTAAGATGATTACTCTTACAGTTCTTTCCAAGTTATTCCAACAGCTCTAACATTTTTTATACTGCTAACTTGAAAAGCGCCTCACCTACATATCCGTCCAACAGCAAGAGTTGATTAACAAAAATCAACAATAGCGAGCTCCATAAAGCTTCACTCCACTAACTTTTAATTAATCGTTAAAAAGCTCGTACACGTAACGCCCTGACCATAAACGCTCGTTTACGGAAAAACTCGATAAAATCATTCGATCGCCGTCCGAAGCGCGCTGGGCTATAATGTTGCAGTATTAAGCGCGTTTGCCCGTGGACAACATCGGCATCGTTTTGTATGCAGCCGCTTTGGCTGGAGCCGCGCAGCGAGCCCCGAGCTTTCAGATTCCTCGCACAATGACCATGTGCGTGTATGTATACATATATAGCCATGGCGCTGAGCTATATGCGCCTGCGCACACACAGCCTCGTCGAGTGCATCAATTTTCGTCTGGCTGCGTTATGCGCACGCAATTTGCCGTCGGCTTCATTGATATTGCGCCACTGGCGCGCGCGCGCTCTCTCACTCGTTGCTGTATTAATGCCTGCATTTTCGCTGACGAGGATGCCTTAAATCCTCCTTTATTCCAATGGTCGCTGAGGAAAGGATGTTTGGAGGAATTTTAGAGAATGTATTGGATAAATTATATTGTATTTGTTAGTGAAGTTGATGCGAACTGTACAGTTATAAATTCTAAAATATTACTGTAGTTTAAAGGAAAGGCATTTTATAAGTTAATATAATGAATTTTAGATTATGGTACCGTGAATTTCTTGATAGTAAAACTTTTAGTTGAGAATTGGAATTCTTTTCTTATGCTTTATGTTTTGTATTTCTTACTTCATATTTAAATAGTTTAAAATAGTGGTGTAGCTTTATTTACGTAGTTTAGTTTTGATAAATATTGGATTTTTATTGCATGAAAGAATATACAGTTATTCTAACAATCTAAAAAATAATTTAAAAACTATTATTTGAACAATATGCTGAATATTTTAATATGGAAATTTAATTTATTCTATTTATAATATAATTACAGTAGTTTAATTGCATTTTACATATTAAAATAGATTTATTTTGTAAACCAAAACAGTATTATTAACACAATTTACATTAGATTATTTAATAAAAATCATAATGAAAGTATAAAATTAAAAATAATTAATTAAACGTATAATGTAATAAAAAAACTAATACATTAAACCTACTTACTAAATAACCGTAGTTGAACCGGACGCATCAACAAAAACTTAACGACCATCAAAAACCACTAAAAAAACGAAAACAAAAACGCTCGCTCTCAACTCCAAGAAACGAGCGCTCACCACGCGATACACACCCCCGGCAAAGCCAATAAAGCGCCTCGCTCGTCGCAAAAGACCATAATCAGACGCAGAAGCCGGAACGGATCATTCCTACAGCTCCACCCTGCCGCGAACAAATGTGCGACTCGCTCGTTTATTTTTCGCGCGCGCCCGCGCCGCTCTATATATACGTATATATTCCGCATTACACAGCGCACACGGCTGCTAGAAGCGCAGCCCGAGATTTATGTATTTTCGAGGACAGCGCGGGCGGTATCTGCTTTACGACTCGGCAGATGAGCGAAATGGCTTTCTCTCTTTCTCTCCTGCCCTCTGTGGATTGCGTCGCCGATTCTCCCAGCGGGAGATTTTCTCCCGCGTGTGATCGTCGCGTCGACGGGTTTTGGCTTCTCGCTTTTTCTCCCCGCACCCGAGAGAGAGAGAGAGAGGAGCTATATCGGATTTCGCGCTATGACTTTTTATCTTGTCGGATGCGCGGTGATCTTCTCCGGGGGGTTCGTTTTTCGGTTTGCAATTTAGGTGTTTGCCGAGGGGTGGACGTGTAGGTAGGGGTGGTTTAGAAAATTATGGTTTCGGTGCGTTTTGTAGAAAAGGGAGGAGAGTTTTATTATTGCAGTTTGTTAAGATAGAGATATTAAGTATTGTTCTTGTGTATAAAACTTAAATTTATTGAATATTTTTAATGCGCCTATAGCTGTATGAGTAATGTTAGCGGGTTAAACGTGTGCATGACTGCAGTGAATCCGCGCTCATCCAATTCTCAAATTTGAATCTATCACTATAATTTCAAATTCATTTATTTGTTAAATTCTGTGGCTTTCTGATATAACTTTAAGAGCATTAGACAAAGAAAATAATTGTTTATTATCAATTTTTTAAACTACCATAAAAGAATCAATCTTTGTTTTTAATAGAGTTAATTATTTATGCAAATAAAAGGCATAATGCTTTTTTTTTATTTAATACTTTTTCATAAAAGGGTACTAAAAATTTTAAATAAAAATAATTGTTAAGTGATAAAAAATTAATTTTATGTGAAAAAAAGTGAAATGAATACATTTTTTAATTTTTAATTTATTACAACCATTATTGTTGTAAAATAAAGTTTTATACTAGTGAGATTGGGCATTTGCGCCTTTTTTTATTCTCCATCATCTGTGAAATAAATTACACTATGTATTTACATCCATTTGAAATGTTTATATAAAATGATTGGCCTTTTAGTATAAATATTCAGTATTACAAAATTTTTCTAAATCATTAAAAAATATTATTGACAATAAAAGATAAATTTTCTGAATCAAATCCATGAAATAATGAAAAAAGCACTTTTTAAACTTTCAAAATCGTGCTAAAATTAGTCTAAAATTAGTATTTACTACAGAGATCTATTGGATTAAAAGTTGACAAAAGCCGTTTTGAAAGAACTTAAACTCCAAAGCTAATTTACTAGAATATCCCATTACTTATTGCAGGCATTACCATTGTAATCCGTTGACAAGACTCCACGCGCGCTCGAGCATTAACTTGTTTAAGTCTGCCTCTCCGAGCATTTACAACTAAGCGAAGTGCAGCTCGCGCGAGCGACAACTTAACGTCGGCTAAAGAAGTAGTAAGGACGCGGCGCAGGCACGGTTCGAAGTTTCATTTGCAAGTTTATTAATGTACGAGTTTTGATCGCAGCCAGGCAGCCTGGCATCTTGTGTACTCGGTCGAGTTTCGAGGGCCATAGTAGTTTCTATCTGCGCGCCTCGCCTGCTCCACCCACGCCCGAGTATAACGACTAAGTTGAAGCACGAAATTGTTGGCATAGGTTTCTCTCTGCGTCAAATGGCACGATGTTGCTATTGCCGAGCGGGGCCAGAACCGACGTCCGATTTTCCCTTGTACGTGCTAATTGTTACTTCCCTTTTGTTTGCCATTCCGTCAAAGACGAGCGTTCTGCAGAAAGGCTTTTATTTGCTTTTTCATTTATGAGCGTGTTTCAGCGGAATTCGAGAATAGAGGGAGTTTGCGGCAATTAAAATTTTTTTGCAATTTTTAGTTTGGCGATTGAAATGAAGTTTGCACTTTGTGATATAATTTATATGGAATCCTGATGGCTGGGCTTACTTTATACTCAGTTTTATTGAATTTTTTCTTCGAGCCTGTAGATTAGAAAACTTACGTGCATTTTAATACACATTATATATTCGGATCTATACATCAGATATCAAACTGATATACGTTTACTTACTAATCACAGAAAACAATGCCAAAATCTCCAAACCAACGTAAAAATATTAGCCAAACAAAATCCGATCTCAATCACCACCAACCAAAGACAAATCAATTTCCCACCTTCAAATCTCAAACCAAATCACTACCCTTCAACACACCCAAACCCACTCCTCCCTCGCATCCACTACACCTCTCTCGGAAACCAGCAAAGCCCATAAGACGGCCAGCTCCCTATCTCCACAGCCATCCCTCGAAATGGCACAGCTCGGGCCGAGAATCGATGCGCCGTCGCATTATCGTTATGTTTACGCTCGGCTAGCCTCGCATACAGTAAACGCTTCCCGCAATGCCGCCGCAGGAATTTCGCCTGGCTGGCCCGTTATAAAATACTCATACGCTGCAGTCGGCCAGCGCTTTTATTCCAGCATGGCACACGATGCCACGGCTCTAGGCACGGCCAATGACTCGCGTCGGAATTCAGCTCGGCCATTGATTGCGTTTCACTAGTTGCGGATCGGATCGATCGACGCGGGGGTGGGGGAGTGAAGGGTCGCCGGCGATTTTTAAATGCTTCGAGTTAACTCGGAACGATTTTTTAATTGAGTTTGTTTTGTTTTCCGTTGTCTGAAAGTTTTCCATTTGCGAGCGAATGTTTATTTGGGAGAAATATTGGTTTAGGGAAGTGGATTGAGAATGTTATAAATTAATTTGAATTTTTTGTTGTTGGGGTCGACGACGTTTTTGATGATTGTTGTTGAAAAGTTTTTTTTATTGACATTGCAATTATACATGCGATTTAGTTTACTAAGAAGTTGAATTTTGCATTTGCAATTTTGAATTCATTTTAAGGGTGCAGATAGTCGCTCCTTAATGGAACTTTTAAATATTAGAATAAAATGAAGGATTTTGTGATAATACATTTAAAGTCTACGAGAAAGAGGGGAGAGCGAGAGAAAGGACTTTTTCAAAAAGCCTTTTAGTGTTTTAAATCATTAGTAATTAAACTCAAACAGTAATTAGGTCGACTGTCGGCGGCTTTTACGCTAGCCAATTAAAGATATTCGTGAAGAACTATATCATCACTTTTGATAAAATACTTTTATTACGACGTATTAAAGTGAATTATAAAGTATTAATTATTTTTGTAATAGGAATAAGTTATAATTTAATGATCGTATTTTTTTTATATTTTTGATTTCTATATAAAACTTTAATATGAAACTACCATTATTATAAAATGAGAATTTGAAATTTATCCTTCCAATGATATTTTATCGGGTATTAAAACCATAATTCACTGAAAGCAGATGTTTCAGAAATACAATCATTTTTCAAACACATCTGTGATGTAAAAGTAGATCCAGTATCGACATGAACTTGAGGCACGAAAGAGCGTGTCAATGATGTAATATGATTTTTGATAAATCACCAAATAAGTTCAAACTTACTTTATCAATCACCTAAATAAATGTTTTACATTACTATATAAATCTGAAAAAATATATTTTATCATTCAAATACCATTTTTACACCTGTTATTTTTAAGTAGATCAATTATATAAAATATTAAAAAATCGTTTAAAAAAAATGTTTGACCCTAAAGTGATTTTACAAATACTTTTAACATTTTCCAAAGACACTAAAGAATTTTAATACCAGTTTAGGATATTACGTTAATCAAGAGCGCAATTCGTCATAGCTGACAGGAAAGCTCTCGCAACTCTGCTAAAATCAGAGTGACATTTAATATTGACGCTTTGACAGTTGAGCTATTCGTCGTTCAAGATGAATTTGATTACCCAATGTCGCTACCTCTTTGAAGCTCTCGCTTTGAAAGCCAACGTATAATTAAAATGATTCCAGAACGTATACGTGTTCATGGAAATGACCGATCACTAAATTTCTTTTTACCATTGACACCGATTCTATTATGTTATACGTTTATAGGAGGAATTTAATGCCATGAACTTTCAATTAATTTTTTATTCAGATATGTTGTTTGAAATTAGATTTACTGGATTGGTAGACTGGTTAGTGGAACTTTTTTCCTTTTAGATGAAAATTTCATCTGCGGAATAAGTAGTCTTTACTTTAAAATGAGCAAACACCTGTGTCTGCTGTCTGTTTCGGGATCCTGTGTCTTTCTTAATGTTGTCCACTTTCAAATTCATGAGACAAGATTAAACAAGGCATTCGTTCTTTTTAGATCAAAGTATACGAGAAAGTTTTTTGATGCTTTTTTATTTTCTTGGTACCAGATTATTAAGTCAGAATATATGAATTACTGAAATGGAAAAAATTCTTCATGAACTATACATATTTCATAAATGCAGTCTGGTAATTCTTTTAATAATCCATGATTACTCATTTATAATGGATCAACGTCTTTTTCTTTAAATATTTAACAAGCTTTTTCGCATCATTAAATCTCAGTAAGCATGAAAAAAAATCTTATTTATCAAAGAATAAAAAAAAAGCTCAACCAAATAAGCAAAAATCTGGGATCTAAGAACGTCGACTCATCTCGCCGCGATACAATCACTTTTCATTATCCCTCGTCTCGTCTTGCTTCCTTTTTAATCTCAAAAGCGCGTAACTCAGATCGTCGGGGCAAAAATAAAAGGGCGCCAACGTAAAAAAGGAGAAGCACAGATCTGTCATCCAGCGCAAATCCAAAGAGAGGCTGATGAAAAAAAAAGGAATTGTAGCTCTTTGAAAGTCGATAAGGCTCCGCCAAGAGAGCCGAAATCAAAGGGATTTCCGTGTAACGCCAAGGAAGGACGACTATCAGCCGTTTGAGGGTATTTATCCTAATTGTAATTGCGGAACGGGGACGAGATCGTTTTCCTTTTGCCCCTCTCATTGGAGCGTCGCGGTCGGACTGCAGTACCACGTCTCGCCCAGGGGTAAAAGACCCTGATCGTTTATTCAAGATTCTTTTGAGGACGCGCTGCTACTTGCGTCGCTCCGTTCGATGAGATAGCAAAAGAAGCACGCTGATTAAGCATTGCCTTGCAGAGCAGCAGCAAAGATGAAAAACAGGAATAAAGAAGATAACGGGGAGATCGATGACGAGGAGAAAAAGTATAGGAACTTGCCTCGGGTATAATCAGAAATATAGCAAAAAGCTGTAAAAAAAAGTGGTCGTCTGCGTTGACAGATCTGGACTATAATTCACTGGGCAATGTTGAGGGGGCACGGAAATTATTGGAGAGATACTGGATCGGAAAATTCGTGGGTTTTTAGATCATTTTATTACACTTTCCGCACCGTTGACTAAGCTTGTTCGAGTTTGTCTAAGAGGAATTTGCTTTTGTTTTGGATCGTTTGTTTTCATCAGACAAAACTAATTAGAGCATGAATCAACTGACCTTTATTAGATTTTAAATGAATAACAAGATATTAATATACACAAGTAAAATGAAGCCATAAGATGTAAAATAGTTTTTATTGCAGCCGAGGACTCTCAATGTAAAGATTCATTTAGTTGAATAAATTAGTTGAAGCTTGCAAAAGGAAAATATTGAGCCGCAACATTCAGCGTCGTAAAAAGCCGGCCCGTAATATCTCGTATATCCGTTAAAAAGCAATAAAATACAAGTCGCAAAGTCAGAAACAAAAGCGTAAACTCAGAAGAGCGTACAGACGGCTCTAAAAGTGCACAGCGTCAGCGCGACTCGCGGCAAAATCGTACTTGGAAATAATTGCATTGCCATTAACGAGGGGTTTATGGAAATTTTGCGCGAGCGGCGAATAACGAGCCGTGCTGATTTTGCGCGACAAATTGTCAAGCGGTCGCGTCCGGCCCTCAGACTCCTCGCGAATTTGCATTTAGGAAGGCCGAGCCGCTATCGATCTTTTTTGCTCTCCCGCGATGTTTCCATTGCTTTTGCGCGAAACGCGATTTCAGCCCTTTGAAAATGAGCCGACGAGTGTCTGCGCGGATCGAAGTAACGGGTGTTTAAATGAGTTCGAAACGAGCCTTTCTCGAAATTGAAAGGAAGAAATTCGAGCTTGTAATTTGATTTTATCGTCCTCCTCGAAATAAATTTAACGTAATTATAGGCGGCCGAAAGTTTGTCTGGGCTTAGATAGGGGTGGGGATTTTCATTAAGAACAGTGCTGAAAAGAATATCTAGTTCGCGCTCTTTTGTATCGAGTTTCACGCAAATTGCGAGGACTAATGAGAGCTCGAATGGGATGGGAGTCCTGTTTAAGACTTTAATTCGTTTATTCGGTATACGATATATTATTCTCACAATCACAAAGTTTTATGGATTTTATTGAATTTTTTATGTTTATTTAGATGCATAATGTTTTGATAGTTATTTCGGAGATTACATTATTATATATACGATAATTTACAAAGAAAGTTTTATATGTTTATTCTTGTATGTACCAAAAAGTAGATATATGTTCAATTTTGAATAAAATTTACTTCTCTGAGTGAGTCTATATCGATTTTATTACAATTCATTCATGGCTTTTTTTAATTCTGTTTTTATTTTAAAATTTATTTTTACAACGTAAATTGATCTGGTTTAGGTTACAAAAATAGTGTTTGTTTTAATTTGAAGAATTAAACAATAGCTTGCTTCCGTTAATTTTATTATTATTGATGATACTTTATTTTCAGTTCCCCCCTAAAATGGTTTATTCAAATTAATAGAAATAAGTACAATATTTCTTGAAATAACATAAAATAGTATAGAATTTAAAGTTATCAAGGTAATGGACTTTAATAATGCAAAAAATAAATAATGCAGAAATTAATGGAGATTTTTGTGATCGCAAAAAGAACTAATGCTTCTGTTAATGAAAGAAAAGGACATATTGAAATATCATATTTTATAAATAATGAGAAAATTAATGGCGTACTATATGCATTTTAAAAATATATATAATTACATGTATAATTTCTTTTTGATGTTATTAACTGTTAATATTATACTATTGAATGTAAAATATATGATTGACACAAACTCACACTGTCGCGAGAACTGTATAGTTAACACTACATATCATGAGACTCATATACAGTAGAATTCATCGAATATATTTGAATTCTAAAACTATCGTAGTTAAAAAAGTGTTTTATTTAAAAAATTTATATAATTAATAGTTAAATATTTTAAAATATAGTTTATTGTATACTCATTGCCTTTCACTTGTTCGAAATTGATGAATAATTAAAGTAATAAATTTAGTTTAAGATCAAATCTTATTTAATTAATTTTTGTATAAAAACGAATTTTTATTTTATTTCTAAAAATATTATTTTCAGAAAATATCTATTTATTTGTCTTGCACCTATTTATTTACAATTGCTTTTATGTTTTATTTCCAATATAAAAAAATATATTTTTGAGCTTTGGGTGATTTTTAGTCCGTTATACAGTTCAGTACTACTTATTTTTATGTATTTATTTCCTTTTCACAAATTTTATACTTCTTAGACTTTTACAGATGTGAAAAGTCAAAACCTTTTGGTAGTTTGAAACTCCAAATAATGCTGTCCATTTGTTTTAAACTAAATATGATGGCAATATAGACGCAGCCTAGATTTTCCTAATATGAATATATGCATCTATTTGTCTCGGATCATTCAATGCTTTTAACACAAATCTGAAAGCTTCTACCCACTGCGTGGGTTATTAATGCTACGTATGGGTTTGTAGATGCTAATCTAGGGGATGCAAACTATCCTCGATTAGTTGCATTGCATTTCATTTATATTTTTGAGCACTTTTTGTCAAATCCGCGATAAGCTATTTATTTGGTCTTGTTAATTTTGATAGATTGTTGTGATTGGTAAAGTATACTTGCTCTGGAAAAGCCATTTTCAATAGCAAAAGTCCTTTTAAGCTCAAAAAGAAACTAAGAAAATCATAAAATAGCAACTACAGATTGTAAAATTATTAATTCATGATTACCTGTTAGTGGCTTTAAAATTTGGGGGAGCTAAAACAGTGTATAATATTACAAATTACGTTATTTCATAGACGAAGAAGAATTTATTGCTCGCATACGCACATACGCACGCATGTATATACGCATTCTTAAGTACTCACATTCATTATAAAGCTTCTATTTGAGAAGACAAAAGAAATATGTTTAATTCAACGCAATAAGCGAACATAACGTATTGATTTATCATTTAAAACATTCAGCATTTTGGATAATACTATTACGTATCTGACACAGAAGCTTAGAAGGAAACTGCGGAATCACAGATACGACGTTACTTTTTGATAACGAGCTAGCCGAAAAAGCCATAAGGGATGTCGGTTCCCGCGTGCTGCTTCTGCTTCCCTCTTATCTTTATCACCAGGGTCGCCGAAGATACGGCGCGCTACGAAAAGGAGGGGCGCTTGCGCATTTTCTCGTCGACGCAGCAGCACCTTTCCTATCTTAGACCTCAGGATTTCGGCCCCGAGGAAATCCTTTCCTTCGTGAATATATATCTTCGGGAGGGCCCGCGTACCTCTGGAAAATGATACGGCTCTTTATCAAAATAGAGACACAGGCGGATCAGTTTTAAAGGATAAAATGGATGGTTCGGAGTCAGCCGGAAGAAAGATTTTTCGTGATTGGTGATAAATAGATTAGATACAAATTTCGATTACTGAATAAACCAAAGTGTTTGGGAAAAAATCAAATATTTTTTCGCCAAATACTAGGAACAAGCGGTAAATTCCAAGTGTAAATATAATGTTGTAAATAAAAAAGAGTAGGTAAATAAAACTATTGGGTCAAAAGTGCACCTATCGAAACCGGTATATTATACAACAAAGTAAAATAATATCCAGGTATCGAGGACTATGAAAAACAAAGACGTGATGATACAGTAAATTTTGACAGCTAATCCAATTGTGCATGCGTCTACTATATCCATCAACTCACTAAAACGGCGATCGAGCTCTCATTCAGAAAGAAAGTTACTTGCGACCCACATTCATCATCGCGCATCCGATTGTCCCTGGCCGCTATTTTTCCGAATCTTCGCAGTGGTCCGCGTTGCATTTGCGCCACTTCCGGGACTCGAGCGCATTTCAATTTTCTCCAGCAACTTCGGCAAAAGAAGACTGCATAACTCTTTTTTTTCGGAGATAATTTCCGCTCCGATTGATTGGGGTCAAGCCCGGACTAGTCCATATTTTTCCAGTGGACCGATATTTGCTTATGCCATAGCAACGCGCTACTTTTCGACTGCCTCATCGGCTTCGCGCCGAGCTGTTATCCAGGCAAGAAACGCGGGCAGCTGCGAAGTTATCGCAAGGAAAGTCTTTCTCGCACCGGGGGCTTGATTGGTCCATCAATCAATGACCGAGTGTTTACTCCTTCGCCGTCCGATCAATTACCGGCTGATCCCAACCCTTCGCAGGCGCTAACTTTCGTCGCCTCCCGAGAAGCTGTGTATACGTACGCGCAAGCGGAGCGTTCCACAAGGCCAATTTTTCGACGTCGCGCGTGCGCCTCTCGCGTTGATCGATTCGCGAGCTTTTGTGCCTTCGCGTGTTTTTTTTTCTCTGCGGGAATGGGGAAGCGTGAAAAATACGAGTTTAGTCGACGCTTGGCTTGCTGATTTCTCTTGCCCGAACAAGAAGGTTAATTGAGTGGTATAAGTAGGTTTTTGGGGAGGCTGGATTGGCGATTTGTAAGAAATTTGGTTTTTTATGCTTGGCGAGTTGCGAAAGAGGGTGAAGTAGCGGAATTTCTTTTGATATGCTAATACTGAATTTATATTTGGAGTATTTAAATATGTATTTATTGAAGCGAATAATAATTACATGATTAACACAGTTACCTGTACATAGGCTCATACTTAATTATTATAAATACTACTTATTAATCTGTTTTTAATTCAGGTTGCATGTTCAGTGTTGATATTGAGCGATCAAATAATAAAGAGAAAAAGTTTCAAATAAGTTAGTTAGACAAAAGGAAACAAAAATGTTAAAATGTGTCTTTTTCGAACTACTAAATAAACATAAATAATAATAATGGCATAAAATATAAAAAAATACTAATTTATCATTAAAAGAATATTAGATCATTCCTTTTATGAAAAAAGAAGTTTGCACAATTTAAAGAAATTAAATACTTTTGAATATTTCTACCATTTTATAAGAAAAGTTTGATAAGATAAATTGTAAGCTGCTCTTTAAGAGCTTATACGTGAGGAGTTTCTATTTTCTGCTAGCGAGAAAAGTAAAGTCATTTACGTTAATGGGGAAAGCTAACAAAAAAGGCATCAAGAGCTTCTAAAGGTATAAAAATCCTTTTGACCTCTCACAAAATCCTTTTATTTTAAACTTCTCCAACAAGCACTCATGAATTGCTTCATAACGAAACGAGGATCAATCGTACGAAATTAATCTCATCACTAAAGTTATCCAGCTTTCTAAAACTACTCTATTCTTCCCAAAAAATATGCAAATCCGTAAAGGATATTGCGTACCTCAGTGCACCGCAACCTGGTCCACAGCATTAAACATTTTAAGCTCGCTCTCCAATAGCCTTGCTCTTTATTTTTCCCCTCCGCCTGAATTTTTCGCCTGTCGCTCGTTATTTGCATATACACGCGTCCGCGGAGAGCGGCGGGCTAAAACAGAAAAATAAAGTCGGCCCGATGATTCGCGCAAAAGCGGATAAGAAGAGAGCTTTAAAGCTCCTCGCGCTTTTCAGACCGCGCTCGCATACACTACGTTCACGGAAAATGGAATTGACCCGCGTGGGGCCGTTTTATCTTTTCTCTCAAAGCGCATTCACGCTCATAATCGCTGCAAAGGTGCGCGCCGCGTTTTTTTTTTTTTTTAAGAGAGGTGAATTCCTCGCTCCTTATATTTTCGGCACTTTGAGCGCGGCGATGGCTTTTACGAGGGAAGTGCAAGCATAGTTATACAGTTCCGCTCAGCCGATTTCGTATTCCAGCTTGCGCGTGAGCGCTGAATATTTTTCGGTAACGCAGGCGGAACGCTGCGTATGTATTCATATACGGATGCCTCAAATTGCCCGATTTGTATCTCACCCTTTGCGCTCCCGGCTATATGCGGCCGCTTATATTTACGGCTCGCGTTGCACCAGAAGCTCGACTATCGTTTTCCAAAAATTCGCGAATTTAATCGAATAACGGCCCGCAGTGTAACGGCAGCGCGTGCATATCTATTTTTCTCGCGAAATTTTCCGAGCTCAGTTGTCTATATTTCCGGTGAAAGTAGTACGAGCCGGATTCGCGCGCGAACAAAATGCCCTTTATCCAGTCGCGTTTTGCCGGGCGAAATTTTCCTGCCGGAGGATGGGTCCGTAGCTCTCTAGCTTCTCGCTCGTGAAAATTGCCCGGTTGATCCTATCGCTGGCGCGAAACAGTAACGTGTCGCAATGCGTCTACGCTGCGCGCTTTCCGACGCATTCTCCGTATATAGTGGAGTATATACGTATACCTTTCCTCGCTTCTACTTCTCTTATCCGCATGCTGCCGCGCGGCTTTTTCTTCTCTCCGATTCTCTGGCTTTTTAAATGCACGCCTTGGCTCTGTCTTTTTCTTTCACTCTCATTTTTGTTTTTCAAATCTTTCCCTTTTTTTTTCTCGCGGGAGAATGCAGCTTTCAGCGCAGAGCGGCGCTCGCATTTGTATTCATCGCAGGTAGAGGGAGCATTAAGATGCGCTGTCTTTCGATTTACGAGGGGGCGGTATGGCGGCGAAGTCGGCGCGGTAATTAAAGAATCAATCGTCGGACGTGATGATTGTGAAAGATGAGATTTTTTGGACGTGACCGTTATCTGCATGGAATTCATGTACCTACACTTGTATACTGGAAGCTATTGGAATTCCTGATCGATGTGAGCTCTTTTAAATGACAAATACAAGAAATACTGATTGTTCCGTTTATTTAACATTGGAGATAATCGGCTGGTATAGTTCGTACATTTAATATAGAAAACATCCACGCGCTTCATGAATGAAGCAGCAAGTATTTCAAAGGCAATTATACTCCGCTTTACAAATCTTTATAAATACTCCTATACCTAGAAATCGTCGGAAATTTAATCTTATTACACTTGCAGGAAGTTATAGCCCCGAGCCCGCCTAGAGAATCCCGATTATGAAATTCCGAATTCGCGCGCTCTCTCCTCCCCCACCCCCCGTCCCTTCGCGCATATTAGATATTCCAAGAGTGCACTTTACGAATTTCGAAGTTATAAGTCAGTTGCGCATACTTACCGTCCCGGAATATTCGCTTAATTGCGGTGAAATTCAACTAATTCAACTTGAGAACTTAGCGCTCCACATTTCCCCAGCGCGGCCTCGTCGTAAAATCAGCCGGGACGCGCGACAAAACTATTCCCCCGGCGCGCGTATATACTTTCCAAAAAACGCCCACACCGCATCCATCGATATTCAAAATAACGCGGTAAAGCCGATTTCCCTCGCACTTAACGACCCTAACTTTCCGCACTGATCCAGCCCTTCGATAAGCAAGCCCATCCGTCGATCTAAGTCGGTCACGTACATCAATTCGAGACGAGCGGCCACCCTTTTCCTCTCCTCCCTCCTCGCTAGAACAAATAGCGGTCATATCTGGGATCCCTTCGTCCCTCTATTTCGCAAAATACTTTATATCGCTGAGAGAGAAGGCGCGCTGGGCGGCAGATTGTTCCTACAGAAATAAATCCGCCGGATGTGTGTGTGTATATATATAGATCTGCTGGTAGGTAATATATATTTTCCGAGGCGCCCGCATTGGTGCAAGCTCCTTGGGCGCGCGTCGTCGGCCTTTCTCCTTTTCTTTTTAGTGAGCCGTTGGGGAAAAGGGCGGGGAGACGTGTTTCCTGGATTCTAGGGCTGGGGAGGGAGGTGGCAATTTTGCTGAGCAATTTTCAACTAGGCGAAGGCGAAGCTTAACCTTCTGCCTTATATTGCGACTGTTTCTAATTGTTCCTCGTTTTTAACTGGGTTAGCGTAATGCTCCCGATTTAGTTGACGGGATATTAAATTTCTGGGCTTATTACTTTTGCAGTTGCGTTTTTGGCGGGCGTGCTGGAAAATAATAGTAAAACGGATAATAACAAAGGGAATAATGGAACCTCTAATATAATTCGGGTGTATAATACAATAATTGGCGCTGTAGTTTGAATTCACTTCGAAATAATAACGAGCATCCGTCCTTCAAACAATGTAAAATAAATCTGGCTCTGCAGAATCACACGAACACGGAACTAAACTCCTTCATTCGAAAGGCAACAATACGCAAGTGAAAGAACAAGCTTAAGCTCGCGCGAACGCTAGCTCATAGCCTCGAGTAAACGCTCTAAAAGATTTTAACGCTCGGCAGTAATAAACGAGATAAAGCGAGCTCCCGCCCCTGCGGAATCGCGTTTAAAAACGCCGATATCGCATCGAGGAATAATGAAATTTTCATCGACGCTCGGCCGTCCGCGTAACGAAGCACGCAGCGATAAAGCGCTTTAGAGCGCCGGCAGGGCCAAGTAAAGAATCGCCGTTAAAAATACGAACGTTAGGAGCAACAAATAGTCCCTCGCGCGCGCACCTTTCGATTTTTCTTCGCTAACGCACTGGCCTTTGACCCACAGCCTCTCGCAGCCGGCCCCCCTACGACCTTTGTCTCAACGGCGGATTTGGAAAATCGCTAGCATTTTTCCTCTCCGCGCGCCTTAAATCGCCTCGCGTGGTTATGTTCTTTTCGCTGTGTGTGTGTGTGGAGGGGTAACCTTTTTTCGCGCGCCGCGCTTTTGTAACGACCGCTCGTTTATTGCCGATGTTGCGAGGACGAGCGCGCCGGTTTAGCCGTTAAATAGAGATAGTGAAATACGGCAAGCAGGTAGTGGATGGGTTGGGGATAAATAAAGCGGCTGTGTGTAGGACAAGTGAAATGCGTAGATTTAGTGGGAATGTATTGTGGGTGTGGGAGAAAGAAAATTGTGGAGAGAAATAGTATTTTATTAAGGAATTTTTTTTAATTTTTCTTGATTGTTGAAAATTGGAACGTATCAAATGGTCAAAATGGATAGACTGTTAGAAATTAATGATTGGTAGGCACTTGAAAGCAATTTTTACAAAACTTTTAATAGGTTTCATTCCTGTAGTCTTATCGTGCCTATAAAAACTTCGCCTAAACAAAAAAACATAGGATTTACAGTTACCGCTAAAACTTTTCAACCGGTCCCATCACCTTTATCTCTCCCACCTCTCGTAGAAAACACAGCAACACCGCTCGGAGTTTGATCGCATCCAGCCCACATTTTCCTTTTACCTCCGCACATTCTAAGCGCTCGCAATTACCGATCAAACGTAGCGCTACGAGAACGCGCCCGGGACCTCCAAAAACAAACAAAAATTGCTCGGCGCGTAGTTCGCGTGTTTTTACCCCGGCTCTCTCTCTATTTTCTCGTCGAGTTTGTTGGCCGTCCCGATTGAAAATTTAGCGCGCCCGGCAGCGCGTGGACACAACAAACAATCGGCCCACTTTTTCGCGCTTGCCGCGCCGAAATCTCTATCTCCAATTTTCGCGCGTGAAAGCGTCTCTTTTTTCATGCCGCCGGCACAAAAGGTGCGCGCCGAAAAATAAAAAAAGGGAAATGACAGAGCGTCGCGCGCGCGCGCAAAAAATCCGGCTGATGCGAGAAAATTGAGTTTGACGAATGTGTGTCGCGCAGACGCGCCTCAATTAAGCGTCCGGCGAGCCTGCCAGCTAGCTGCATCCTCGCCGAATATGTATATATACGGACTGGCTTCGCGGAGCTAGCCTCGATCGTAAAAGCACGGCTGGCTTGGAATATCGAGTGGTTTTATATATAGAGCCTTCTGGAAAACTATCTCTGTATGTAAGTATGTACAGACCCCTTTCGGCAGGCTCGACTTTACATAGGGCTGACGTATTTTTCGAGGCCCTCCTCGGGCCATTCGACGATGATGTATAGGTGCGCTTTGCATACGCCGGATGTGTGCGTCGAGCGCAGAACTGTAGGAAGGGCCTTAGGGCGGCTGTGGAAGGAAACTTGAGGCGAATTTTGCTCTTACCGAATTTTTAAGTTGAACTCGAAGAGGGTTTCTCCTTTGACTGTGCTCGTGGTTATGCAAGTAAGGAATTTTAGGTTGAATAATGTTTGTGTCCTTTTTGTTTTTCAATTGCTTTTACGGTAGATTTAATATTTTTGTAGGGCGTAACTAATTTTCTTAAAATGTTACAAAAGCTTTCCGCTGAAGTTTAAGGAAATATAGCTTTATTTACGAAGCTACAGTAGATTCATCTTCATTATAACTTGGAATAAAAGCGTCTTGCTGGGAACGCGCTAAGCGCGAACTCGAAATTCGGATTACTGCGAAATATATAAGGTAGATTTTGGAAATTGAGGTAGGGACCTTCCTGAAAGGCAGTAGAAGTTTGTACGTACTTTGAAACTTCGTGAGCATGCGGTTGATTCTGCGGTTACAGAGATAGTTTCGGGATTAAATTGTCTATTAACAGATAATCGAAGAGCAATAAAAGTTTCATAATTGCCATTGGAAAGTGGCTACTTTATTTTGAAATGTTTTATTAATTATTATATATTTATATATTTTGATTTGCAGTTATATAATTATTTGCAATAATGGTTCATTTGTATCTGTAAGTACACTGAAAATGATTAGCATTGTTTGAATTGAAAAAATTTAAAGAACTTCCATTTTACACAGCTAATTTGCTCACCATTTTGCAAATTCACAGAACTCTTTTCAAATACTTAATCCGTAAATATTTATTTAAACTATATTTCGCTTACCTAGACCAATATTTGGCATCTGCATTTAATTTTTCTGTCCAACTAGAAAATGATATGTAAAGTAACTTTTCGAAATTCTGCCAAGAATTTTTTAAGCAAATTTTTACGATTTTTTGGTTTTGACGTTTTTATCGATATTCATGCCCCTATAAAAGAAAGTGCGAAAAATTTCAATAATGTAAAATAAATTCAAAATAATGTTAAAGCTATTAAGAGCAATCAATTTATTACGAATTCTTAATATCAGTAACATAATTACATACCAAGAGTTAATGAAACTTATACGTATTTGATTGATAATTAATTGAATCAATGAATATCTATATACCATTGAATTATTCATTCAATTCAATACACACACATTAACTTTCTCATCAAATTAGTAACATATTAATATTTACGCTGTATAAGTGTAATAATATAATGGCTCACTTGATTCAAACCATTTACATGACATCGAAATACAAAATAGATATAAATATACAAATAAGAACGAAACAAAGCCCAATCAAACGTACAATCATTTATAAAACAACCTGCTCAATTCTGTCCCAAGCCGAATAGACTGGCCTTATCAGCTCAGCTGCCGAATCTAAATTCAAATGAGGGGGCTCGTCACACTCAGCCACACACAAACACACGCTCATACATACATGCGCATACACATACACATACGAGCAGCTCCTTACCGAAGCAATCTCGCGCCCTGTTCTCTCGGCGCGACCGTCTGTCTTCCATCCTCTCCCTTGCGCGAGTGCAGCAGCCGATAGTAGTATGTCACTGTCGTAGCTCGACTCCTCCTGCTCCTCCTCCTCCTCCTCCGAGGAAATCTTAATACGCCACCGAGGCCACGCGCAGCGTTACTTAGATGCTCGGCTTATTCTCCGCGGTCCTCATAATGCACCTGCTGCACTCTCTCTTTCTAACTCTCTCGTGTAAGTGCATGTGTGTATGTATACGTGTGTGCGTGTGTGTGTATGTTTACGTAGGTATACGTAGCACGGCCTACATTCGTCGTAAACATGTGCCACCTCGTTTCACGGTGACTAGAGCTACTGAATCACTGCATCATGCCCAAGATTAGAAAACTTCAACTTTGAAAAGTTCGCGATGATACACGCACATCGGAGTCTCGTATCGTTACAGATTTATTTTCCGTCGGTGCAGATAACGCGATCGGTGACTCGAAAGATTTATACGTCGCACAAAGAAAATAGAAGTTGCGTATCGATGGGATCGCAGAACGAAATCAACCGACCATTGTCAAAATTGATTTGTCGACCGGTAGGCTTGGCTTTTGAATCGCCAGTCTATAGCGCGCGCGTGAATGGATCCTTGCGGACGTTGTTTTATCCTGTAACCTGCAGCCCGGTCGCGCGGAAAAAGTACGAGGGAAGCGATTTGATTTTTGGATTTGGATGAACAATGGTCCGAAATACACCGTGTAACACCAGAATCGGCGATTTTTTCCTTTTTTTTTTTCGAAAGCCTGCAGCCGCGTCAATTTCGAACGTACAAACTGCACTTTTATCACGAATCAATATCGCAGCGGCATGTTTACGGCTTGCAATTTGTTCACGGTTTATACTACTGCCTTACAAATAGCGACTTTACAACGCGTTAATGTCTATCTAAAACTCAATCCCCGAGCTCTGCCTGACTCGATTCAGCAAACTAAATTATCCGCCATTCAAAAGGAGAGCAAACACCGATACACACACCCCTCCCCTGGTGCACCTGATTTTAGCGTCAATTTCGCGCCGATACAAAAGAAAATCAACAGATCGCTGGCGAATCGATTCCAGCCGGAACGCACCAGCCGCGCAGACAAAACAAGCTCATACGCCCCGGTACAGGGTCATTTTCAAGACATATACGCCCGCGCGCTATGCGGGTTCTTGCCGGCAGCTGCTGGTACATACAGCTGCGGCTCTAATAGAGCTTGACGGCTGAGAGCGAGAGTACAACGAAACTTTTCCATTTTACTCACTTGACCTCTCGCATTTCGATTCCCCTCGACTCGATGTATACGCAGTCTTTTTCATTTTATCTCTCGCTTTGGCCTACTTATATCCGTGGCCCGATATCGCGCGAAATTAAAATAGCTTGCGAAGCTAAATTATTTTTCAACGGCCACCTGCCACTCCAGAATGCTTATGCGCGTTCAACTGCTTTAATCAAGCTTTCGGCATTTTTTTTTTTTGCTGCTGTGAATTTTTTGTTTTCCACACTGCGAAATTGAGGGAGCAATGCGAGCTCTCGCTTTCGTTTGGTTTATATTCCCCCATTGTGAAACGAGTGCCGTCGAATTTATTTTCCCGAGTAATTCGATTGTTGTCCGCGCACGGGGATAGGTTAAAGCTGCGCGCTGGTGAAACGCTTTTTAAATTCGCTCTAGGAGCGAGCTATCCTTTTGATGTGCAGTCGATGAAATGCATTTGGAGAAGAGAATTAACGGCGTTTTCAAGCTCAACAGCTGTGGGTAAAAGCGATGTTTTTAATGCACTGCGAGAACTGGTAAATTAATGGTGTTTGCCCGAGGTGAAATACTGATTTGCGGAATATTATAGTATTGGGGAACGATTGTTTTTATTAATTCTCTTTGCGATCGATATATTTTGTTTATTTTTACTTGTTGACTTAACATTTGGCACATTTTGCTCGATTCAAATATATTTTGATTATGTAAAATAACTAGAGATACACTACTGTAAACACGGAAATTTTGCTTTAAACATTCTCCACGATAAACAGGAAAATTCATCGGCGCACATTGGAAACTATTAAACAAATAAATCACGGCGACCATCTTTTCAGAAAATGGATCACTGAAAGTTCCCATGGGGGAGGGAATTTACCGTGCCGCCCCCGCTCTTTGTCTTGTATATACCATTGCGCCCGAGCTACAGATATATACGGAGGCATACTAGAAAAGCGAAGCTGCGAGCGCACCACAATCGAGTGAAATACGGTCGTGAGCGCAGCGGATTCATAGGAAGTACCTTTTCCCTTCCTTTTGCGGAAAATATAAAATGGCCGTGTGCGCTTTTCCCAGAGCCAAGGCTTTCTCCTTGCCGCATGGTTTTCAAGCAGCACGACAATTCTTTGACGCGGGGTATGAGAATTTTAACTTTTAGTCTGCGCTTTTTTTTTGCTACAAAGTGAGTGCTTGCAATATTTTTGAATCGCGCGCTCGCTTTTGGATGGTACAATTTCAGTCGGAGTAAAAAGCCGTAAATTATTATATTGTAGTTTTTGGCAACATTTGTGACTATTCCACTGGTGTATTATCTTTGATTTTGGATTATTACAGAGATAGTTTATTTGATCGATGCAAATATTAATACTCGGTGAATATTGCAGTAAGTAAATATTTTCTTTGGGAGTAATGTAATTGACAGGTTACAAATTCACCGATTATATTAATGAAGTATAAATACACTTTGTGCAAAAAGCACGAAAAAAATTAATAAAAATTATTTCACAAAAGAAATTTTCTTTCTTTGAGTTAATTTACAAAGAACAAAAATATTGAGAATGCAAAAACAAACCGTCACAGAACAATCCTTATCCAAAAGCCTTTTCTTCTAAAACAGAACCCAACCTATATCAACACATTACTAAACTCAATCCAATACCTCCCACGACTTTAATCTATCAAGGCACCCTTCCACTCGTAAAAGCGCCAAGCAGTCCAGCCAGCCACCGGCCAGCCGTCGAGCGATCAGCATAATTCCGCAACAGACGGCCGGACTTCGGACGAATCATAAATTCAGCATGGAAAATAGATTTCCGAACATTCGCACGCGCGCGCGAATTAATTTGCCTTACTCGGATTGAATTTCGGCTGCCTGGGCACGTACTAGGGGGCTCGCTTATCCTTTACGATGCGGCATCCGATAAATGAATTTGGCATTAAGCGCGCGGTTATCGGCGCGCCGGCCGCGAATATTTATCGTCGGTATGTTAAGCTGTTCATTTGATGAGCTTGCGATACGAGCGGATACAGTGGCGAAACATATCCCTCATTATACAGTCGCATTTATTACGAGGGGTTATTTGTTGCTTTGTGTGGGTTGGTCATGCGAGTTCTTTGTTTTTGCGGGGATTTTTTCTTGGTGAGGTTGGATTTTTTGAAAATTATTTTTGATGTTTTTGAGCAAGAAAATATGGATGATTCAAGAGTTTAACCATTCGTAAGTTAGTAAAATAACTAATAAATTAATAAATAAATAATATTCTTTGAATACACAGTGGGTTTTGTGTAAATTATATTTCAGTAAATACAAGATTAGTTAGTTGTTCTGCAAATTTCAATGTATTCAGTAATAATTTTAACTAAGGAAAATGAAATTATACACAATATGTGTAACTGATATTCACTCGTTTTAATATAAGCCATCGTTGAGTCTTTAAATTTAAACCGATTTTCAACTGTGTAATCGGAGTTATTTCGAATCGATATATTTTTTTACTGATTTAACAGCATACTTCAATGGAAAAACTGTTTTGGTTCTGCGAATAAAATTTACTGATACATTTTATTGTTGAGTAAGTTTAATCAAAATTCAATTCATGAAATTTGATTAAATTTTATTTCTGATAAAGTATAGTCGTCAAAAAAATTTTTTTTCTAAATTAAATTAAAAAATATATTTCATTTAATCACTTGTTTTGAAAACTTACAGTTTGTATAAAAGAGTATGTAAACGGCGTCAAAACGCAGAGTATTAAGTAAATTATTTTTATTGAACACATACATTGCAACTTCAATATGTCTTCCTTTTCCAGCAAAGGCTGTACCTAAAAAGTTACATACATTATTTTTAGCTAAATATGTATTATCAATATCATACTTTTTCTCTATTTAGTAAATCCTCAACAACATCCTGATTCGTTTACCAAACGGATCATCGTTGAACAATATTATTATTCCATCTTTCTAAACAAATGATAAAAAAGCATCTCATACCCTAAAATTCTACCTCTACTCTAACCCCACTCACCTTTCCTCAGACACCGACAAACCTAATAAACTCATCCGTCTTTACGGAACATTTTCGGCGTATCTCTTTCTTTGAGCGAGATCCTCACCTCTCGCGTGGCAAGTAGAATCGATAATGAGAGAGAAAAAGAACGCACACAGAGAGAGAGAGAGAGAGAGAGAGAGAGAGAGAGAGAGAGAGCGAGCGCGCAGCAAACGAAAAGTGAGCGAGTCAAAGAAAAGAAAGAAAGACGCGGGGTTTGATCTCGGCTCCGTTCATAACGCGAGAGGAGCAGTAGAGGACGTCACGTATACCGATATCTAAAGGATAGTATAAGGAGGCAAAGGCCTCGGCGCTTCGGGTTATACGGAAGAGAGAAAGAGAGAGTCAGGGTGAGAGAGAGAGGAAGAGAGGAAGAAGGAAGGAACGACGGAGAGGGGCTATAACGGGGCCAAATAAACCTGGAAATGCGAAAACAAATCTGCTTTGAAGTCGGGGCACGCCGTGGCGCCGGCAGATATTAACTTTTTTAGATTCCCCGCGTGAGCGGCATTCGGAATATTCGCCGAGGCAACCGAACGACCTCTCGCGCACATATACACAGAGGGCTATGAGATGTATAAACGTACGCGGAGAGAGACAATGCAAACTCATTCTTTTCTCATTGTCTTGCCGAGCTGGCTCTTTCTACTGGCCGCTCCGTGCGGACGACTTTTTCTTTGGCCGTTCAACTTGCCTGCATATCCGTCTAAGACCTGTTAAAGAGTTATTGTGAAAAGAGATATTGTAGAAATTTAATTTTCTCAAAGTATTGTTTATGACAATGTATATGATAAATATTCCACAAAATTTAAAACAACTGACAATTTTATTAATACACGACTGATTAAACGAAAGCAAAGTATCTTGCCTTCTCTTATTCAAAAAGCCAGTCGCCGAAGGTTATTTATATTCGAAGCCGGCGCAAGTTCAATGACGGCTTTATCCGCGCGACACACATGCGGCGCCGGGTAAAGATAGATTTTCCCTCTTCCTCACCTTCTCATTTTCATTTCTCCGCGATGTTATAAAAGCCCTGGCGTGAGACAAAGCGTCAGTCGTTAGGAGTACGACTACACTCGAGTTTATATTGCGCGTACACAGTTTCGCCGAATAAGTATCAGCGGCGAAACGGCTCTTCGTGACGGGGAGCAAAAAAAGGATGGCCTGTAAATTACTCAACTGTCACTGAGACGCTTGTCTCACTCTTTGCAAGCGGAGCCATAATTTAAGGCGTCGCTCTCGCGAGGACCGAAGCTGTATTGCTCGTTTCTCTTTTGCTTTGTAATGTTTTGGGGATATTCTTATGTGAGTAGGCGCGTGCGTAGACGAAGTATGTCGGTGGTTTGTATGCTTTGTTACTTTCATAGTACAGTTAGTTATCGAAATTTTAAAATTATTGATTTTGATGCGGGTAAAAGGTGACAGCTTTATCTTTATGTAAACAAAATAGTTGTTAAAATATTTAAATTAACTCACATTTGATTGAAACTGCATATCATTTTCAAGCTCCAGTCCCTCACACATCCAATAAAGACATCCAGGCAACTAATAAACGAAAAAATCCCTAAATCAGCATCCCACAGAGTTAAACCTTCTCTCTCTCCACTCTAACCTCCCTGCCCGAATATACACCCGGCAAAACAGATCCGATCGCGTCCGTCAGTCATAAAGTGCCCAGAAGCGTCAGCTGGAAATCGAAGAGGTCAGGATACCCGCGCACCACCAGAGCCGCATATATACATCACCATCCAGGTATTCGCGGCCGGCGTCGCGCTCACTGCATATACATACATCCGGCGACCCGCACGATTTATTTCGTTATCGGCAGCCAATTTGTCCGGTTGACTTTTCGATCCCGCGCGCGCGCGCCACCACACATAGATAGAGTTTGAACGTACACACATGATATTCCGGGTTAGGAGATAAGGTTGGGACGAAATTTAGCTCTCTCTCGGCCCTCTCCCTTATGTTTATCAATATGTTAATCCGACGGCTGCGGTGGAGTTGTATAAGCTGGGCGTGTAAGCGACGCGCTTGCGTTTACGTAGAAACGCATATATACACGCCTGCACGCGTGGTTCTGGGTACATCCGAGCTGTATTCGCGGTGCGAGCTTGCGAGATCGAGATATCATGGTGGTGTTTGTAAGGAGAGATGGTGGTGGTGGGTATATGGATTGCGTTAGGTGTTTGTAAGCGTGGGAGCATTGTTTTTTTGTTTTGTTTAATATTGATAAGTGTAGTTTTGAGGTTAGTAGGACTTTAGTGATAAATTCGTTTAATTACTGAAGAATAAGGAACTTTTACTTACGCTTTGTACTTGAACTATTTAGCGTGCTTATATACGGAATAAAAGTGGTAATAACAGATAATTACACTGTTAAATAAAATTTTAATTAAAAATACTCCTGAGCCAATGCTAATTGGATCGCGCGGTATATATAGTACTTAAGAGCATTTACATTATTTTTGAAAAAAACTACGAGTGTATTTTCACTTTTAATTAAAATATATTTAAAAAAGGAAACATAGAATGTTAAAAAAATCATTAAAAATTTGATTTAATGTGAAAATACAATTCGCCTAATTTGAGTTTTGTTTAAAAATTATTGAATTGTTTATTTAACCAGAGAAAATTACGTACATAAATATTGTACAATTAAAAAAATAATTTTGTAATTCTGCAAAAGAAAATAAAGTTTTCTGTTCACAAATTTATTACATACAAAATAAGTTGTTCAGCTACATATCCGTTATTTATGACTTCCAGTTTGGCTTGAAAGATTAATTAAATAATAAAAAGAAAATAAGAATAAGATATCAATAATCTGATAATCCTTCGCCTGATGCAGCGACAGGGAAACATTAAAAATAATTATTGTTTGTAAATTATTAATACCTTTTCATTTTTTATAGTTATTTATACGATTTTCTTATTTTAGCAGCGTATTTTACACGTATATTTGGTTATTTAGTTTGCATTAAAAATTTTGCGAGGTAAACAAGTAAATAAATATATAAATAAATAATTATAAACCTGCCGTTAATTTTTTAAACAGAATCCATAATTATTATTTTAATATGTTTAATATTTTAATAATAATAATTATATTTTTTATCTAAATTCATAATAAATTAAATGTAAATTAAATACATAAACTAAATTAATAACATATTCAAGTAATACAATAAATTTATTACTATAACGCTCAAAATGCTCAATGAAATATAATTACTTTTACAAATAATCTAATAAATTGAATAGTATAATAATTGGCATAGCTAGATTCATAACAATCTAATAATTATTGCATCGCATTTATATCTGCACTATTAAATAGTTCATATAATTGAACGTGTATATGTACTAGAAGAGACATTTTTTCTACGTATATTAATGCACAATTAAATTAATTTTAATGCATATAGAAATAAAAATTTTAATCTTTAGTTACATATAATGCAATATGCAGTAGATTCCTTTAATGTACTCATTAAAAATTTTGCTTTTAGTACACGTACATTAAATATGAAAAATTCATCCGAGTATTATTTAGTTTTTCAATAAAAATTCTCCAACTTCTCGAAAAACACTTTTTTATCTATCCATCTATCCACAAATTTTTCTACATTTTTAATAAACTTCGTCACCTGTCAATTCTCGTACTATTCAGTTATCATCCCCCCTTTATTAATTCACTACTATAGCTATCCTTACACCGCTAAAAGCTAACGCGAGTAGTCAAGTTTAGCAGCGATCAACTTTCCCCGCCCTCAATACCCATCCGGCGCAAAGTATTGCCCGCCTCCCCCCGTGTCATAACTTTTCCATCATAATAACACGGAACCGGAACTCTCGGCGCGCTGGCGCGACCCCCGCGCGTGCAGCCAATCCGTCGGCCGCTCGCCCGTCTACATGTATATAATTTAACGCGTTACGCCACGGGCCGCGGCGCGGCTGCAGGCGCAAAATCTGCAACTCGATCGCTCTCGATACACATCGAGCCTTTCGCTGCGATAATAAATCGCAGGCCCTTTTTCATCGCACCTGCTGGTAATTTCAGCGTTTCTTGCGAGATTTATGGACTAGGCGCGCGCTGCGCTCGGACTCATTAATTTCGCGGAAAACTCTGCAGCACCTTACGTTCGCGCCTCGATCGATGGATTTTCCAGCGAGCGCGAAACCTCATCATTATAGTGCGTATATATGAAGCGGTAATTTGCGCGTGGCCCGTGCGGAATAACCGAGCTGGTGGGGAGCAGCTGGTAAGCTTATTAAGCGTGGAGTTTGATCAATCGTAACGAGAGTCTGAGATTCGCTTGAAGCCATGCTTTTATCTGCTTAAGGATTTTAGGAGATGACTTAGGCGCTGATTATAGGTAAGCATTCGTAGGGGTTTATCAGTGATGGCTGGATTTGCGTTAGTAGATTGATAATTTATTCAATGAAGGAGTTGCTACTGGCAGGGAGGTTTCTATTATACTTGGGGATCGCTTACTTTTTTGCTATTACCGGTGGATATATGCACTTGGCACGAGAGGAGTGTAACAGGTTGACACTCTTGCATGTGGAATTAAGTGGACTTGTGTGTCTCCTCTGCATATAGCTCGCGGTCTAAGCTCTGCGAGGCACGTGAAGAGATGAAGTTGCTGAATCTATCGTTGACATTTGCAATTTTATTTTTTTAAAAGAAAATTACATAAACCGTCAAAAGACTCATTACCTATGATAATATTCTAATATGTTCATGCACTCTATAAATAAAACATGTCGACTCGTAATAAATTAAAGGCCAAGCTAAAGGAAAAAATGAAAATAAAAATATTGACACCACACTGTAGTGTTAAATACATACATACAGGCTTACACCATCGCACACACATACACATCACCAGAAAAATGTCCGAGTTCGTGTAATTCCGACGAGCAGCTCAAGCGTATACGTATAAGGCAGATATAAACGCCGGTGAGCTCAGAAAATGCAATGTCCCGCTAAGTGCTCGTGTCTCTGTAGGTAGTGCCGCCAACAGGCTCGCCTTTCTTTGTACTGCATCTTCTCCCTTTTCGAGCTGCTCTCGAGTAGACGAGCCTTTTCAGGCGAATGCTTCGCGCTATCGAGCGGAATAGCTTCCAAAGCCGACGGATTTTCGAGCGACAGGAGAATATCGCTTTTTCATTGTCCGAACGCGGCTTGGATTTTTAGCGCGACGCCACGCAGCGGCTGTAAGCCGAGAGCAGTTGTTGCTTGCCGGGGTGCTAGGATGTAGGTGTTGATCGATTGCGAGGAGAGCGCAAGAAATTAATAAGTTTCTAGGGCGAGGATGTGGAAGGGGAAATGAGATTGGTGATGTTCTTGTGCAGGCTGCTGTGTGTGTTTTATTAGAGTGAAGAGAAGTTTTTTGATATTGACAATTTTCGAAATAAAGTTTTTTTTGATTCACGTGTGCGTAAAATATCTTTAACGCATTTTCAAAAATGCGTAAATTGCTATTTTAAACACATAGAATCAAAAAATATTGTTCGACACACGTGTGAAAATTGAATCTCGACTCAGGCAATTACCACCCTCGCTGCGCTCG
>UELX01000810.1:0-60267 GCA_900480035.1 Eupelmus urozonus
GATCAGTGGGGATGGGAGTCAGGTGCGGATGATGCCGCGCGCGCTAGTCATCTTGCCAGACGCGCTACTGCTTTTCTAGGGTCGCCGATCTTGATGGCTTCTTGTGTATCTTGGCTGGCTGCGCTTTCAAATAAGATTTTTCTTAATTTTCATTTCTATCTGTCGTTCTGTTTTCTATTTATTAATTCTAATGTTATTACGCAAATATATAATTAATTTTTATTTTTCAATTTGTTCTATTATTATATTTTAAATCGTATTTTTCTAATATAATGCAATATATTTTTCTTAAATTTTGAAAAATTCCCATTCTGAAAAAGTCCTTCCCCAGTACAAATCTATCGATATACTGTTATTAAATAACGTTTTGCTCTGTTTACTTATTAAAACTGTGAAAACGATTGTAAAAAGTCATCATATGTTTTATTATTGTCTACAAGTATTATAAAATTGTTTTTGTTTTTAAAATATTTAATAACCCCTTGAAATAATGCTCTGTAATTATTTACGAAGACTTTACGCAATTTGTTGTTCATAAACATTGAGCGAAAATAAAAACAAAATTATGTGTATGAAATATAATAATCTGTAACAATAAATAACGCTTATTTATGTACACTGTTCATAGTGAGCATCATTATAAATATATTCGCAAGATAAAAAAAAAAAAAAAAAAAACGTTTAAAATACGTCTACCAGCAGACTTTTCTCATAGCGCTCACATCCAAGCCCGACATAGCCCACCAATCCGCAAATCACATGAGCCAAAACAGTCCAGAGCAGCATAGCCTGCAGCCTCTTGTTTATTTTCCCTCTTCCCCGACTCTCTCTCTCTCGCTCTCTTACGTTAGCCGCAAGAGAGACAAATAATCGAGCCAGAGAGCTCGAGAGAAATACAGTGTCGGCAGCAGCGGCGGCGGCGGCGGCGACGACGCAGTAAGCTGCCGCAGTGCAGTTTCGCAACGAGATGCAACTATATACGCGCGCGGTTGCGGCGGCGCCGCCGCCGGCAGGCCAAGATCGCTCGCGCTGAGCGAGCGCGCGCGCGCTTCGAGGTCAGCGCACGGAACCGGAAGTCGTCGTCATTGACTCTCTCGCTCGCGCTCGCGCGCTCTCGGAGAAACTCGCGAGCCGTTTTCTGCGCCGTAATTGCGCGGCTCCTGTTCGGAGCGTCAAGCGTAACCGTGCCTCTATACTCTCTATATAACGCTGCCTTGTTTTTTCTTTTTCTTTTTCTTTTTCTTTTTCTTCAGCTGTTCAGCTGTTCAGCGAGGGCTCAAGTATTTCGTTAAATGTTTGGGGCTGATGGTGGAATTTTTAATGAGGACCTGTGCTTGACGAAGTTTTGTTTAGAGTGCGAGCTGCTGATGAGGGATTGCGATTCTTTGTTTACATGTATGATGAAAGGAATAAAGATTAATTATGATGCGGAAATTATTCTTCATTATTTAATGATTTATTTAATACATATATATACGGAAATTTTAATTTCAGCAATTTAATGTTATGATTTCATAATAAATTTTTATATACAATATTACATAAGGGAGCTTAAAATAAAAAAAAATTTATCAAATTGTATAAAAAAAGCAACAATTGAATTTCCCATTACAATTTAATACACAGATCGGAAATAATTTCGATACGACGTTCGCATTTTCGCCTACACGAGAGCAGCGTTAAAAAGTGCGCACTCGCCGATCGATATTATCCGTCTCGAAGGCGAAGGAAAGCGAGCGTCTTTTTTACACGAGCTGGTGTATATACACACACTCCCTCCCCTCGTGATCGGAAAATTTCCTATGGCCGCAAACTTGATTAGCAGCGGAAATAAATAAATGACGCAAGCGACTTTTTTCATTGTACGCACGAATTTAATAACAAATGAGCAAGTGTGTACCAAAACAATACGTTGTATAAACGAATATCAGCTCAACATTGCGTATAGATTTTCCAATATTACGGCACTCTCGCCAATCGATCTGGAACAATCGAGCTTTCGCGCCTGACTAGTTTACAGCGACTCAAAAAAGTCCATGCAATTATTAAACCTATATACGCAACAATTTCTCTCCGTGACTCGTTGCAAGGTAACAGTGTGAAATGCAGCCCAGAGCCGCAAATATAATAGAATAAAAAAGCCCGAAGCTTCCTCCCAGCCCAATGACAATGAAAAAGAGAGCAGCTGTAAAAGCTTGGAGCAGCGCTCGCTCATTACTGCAGCAGAGCGGTGCGCTCAGCAAAATTCGCGGGGGTCGCGCGCGTGCAGCCGTCCGAGCGCTAGTATATAAACCCCAGCGAAGGTTAGAGCCGCGCGCTCGTCATGAAAAAAGACGATCTCTCAGAAGCATCGGCGCGCCTCCCTGCGTATACAAAGACATTAAAATCGCTCTCCTATATAGACGCGCACTGCGCTGGGATGCAGTCTACTCGTCTTTGGGGGCGCACCTCTGAGAAAGCGCCGCGCGCGGCGTATATAGTTAGCGCATATGGAAACAACGCCGGCGCCGCGAGGAGACACACTGGCCTAGACAAGTAGGTCGCGGCGCAATATTCTCCTCGTGCAGATTCTCCCTCTCTCGCTTGCGCGCATGGCTCCGAGCTATATAGCGCCGACTCACGCTCTGTTTTTAACTGCCTCTTTCTCTTGCCGAGAGCGCGCGCCTCCAAGTCGCTCGCCTTTTTTTCTCTCTCTCTCTCTCTCTCTTTTTAGAGCCCAAGCCAAGAGAGATCTTACCTCCCTCCGCGCCTCTCCTCCTTACTTGCTCTCGATAAATGAACATTTACGTAAGCGGCACGTGGGTTGGCTGTAGGTACACCCTACGCAAGCTTTGTTTTTCTGATGGTGGCCAGTTTTCTTTCTATTAATAAGCAGCTCTCTTAATTACTGGAGAAGTAGCGAACGCATCGCGCCTATATGTTTTTATGGGAAACGTTGCTGGACGTGTTTTGAGAGGGTTGTTTCGTTTTGTTTTATGCATGTTTCTATATATATAAATTGTTTAAATTTTTACACCAATATTTTTTTTATAAAATGATGAATTTTTAGCATAAATTTTAATAAACCGACGTAATTTTTTGAGAAAGTTAAAACTTAAATATTGTTACTTTATTTCGCAATGTTACACTACTTTGTTTGATATGTTGAACAATAGTACACATTACTCTGCAACTCGATTTTCCATGCATAATATGGCGCAAGCTCCCAAATTTCTGATAAAATTAAAAGCTAATAAATCATTTAACTTTATCCAGCTCGTAGCCTTTTCTCACCATCAAATAAATTCATCTCGCCCTAAAAACATTTCCTCCCTACCCTTCATCCCAGAATCGCAGATTCGCAGCCTAATCAGTCTCGGCAAAAGTATCCAACCTCTCGATTACACGCAACTATTTTATTCACACCTAAATTCAAAATTGCAAAACGAGGAAAGTCTCACTAATTGTTTGTTATAAATACCGCGCGCCAGACTCTCCGCCGTTTCTTTCGGCTTATTCTGGTAGTGCCAATATACACGCGCAAAGCTGAGCTGTCGCCGTGCGGCGCGTGAGTCTCGTCATCGCGTCTCTCGAAATTTGACACCGCGCTCGTGACTCACGGACTTCTGCCTCCTCGCGCGCGCGCGCGCGACAATTTTTATAGCGCCTCTCGGCGATTCATCTTTTTTTATACCCTTTCGATTAATGCATTCCGAGTGATATGTCTTGTAGCTGCTTTATTTTTCAGCGCTTTTGCTCGTAGCTCCTTGATTTCGGATTTATTTGTCATTAGAGAAGATATTAATACATTTTTTTGATTTATTTTTACTGGTCTTAAATGCTGTAATTACTTGAATGCTTATAGAACGATAAAAATCATGCTTTAGACTAGCGATTTTCAAGCCCCCGTTCTCGTGAGAAAATTTTCTATAGGAATTATTAAACAGTTACGGCTATAAAGCCAAGTGGTTACGAATTAGTAAATATCATAATAGTTGGCTGAAAATTATTGATTCATCGATCGTAAATATTGAACGTTATAAACTATACTTTAACACACAGGAAGCAGTCTATGGTAATGCAATTTTCACGGAAACTTGTAATATGTTTTTACAATAATTAACATGTTAATGTCACAAGGTTTAAGAATTATATGTCAAGGATTATTAATTGCTTTTATTCGCTATTTTAGGAAGGATGGTTTATGACCTTTCATACCAAGCAATTTGAATGACGCATATATACTTAAAAATTATAAAATACCAAGCATCTTGATCACAATAATTACTTGAAAAGCTTAAATACAATTACGAATTTAATTTATATTCTTCTTTATCTTTTTTTAATGCTCGACATCCCGCAAAGTGCTCGTACACTCTGAGGGACGCGAGCCTTAGACTTGCCCTTATTAATCGCCGAGTGCACGTGTCTACCTATATAGGTACACTTTACTGAACGAGCTGCTGTTCCGAGGATGTTTGGTAATCTATTGTCTGCAGTATATAGGCGTCCGTCGCTGCGTCGGCTTGACTGCGGCCTTTCTTTCGCGCGCCGGCCTTGAATCGCTCTTTAACTTATTCCATTTACCTATTTATTAAAGTTATTGCGTCTTTTTTTTTTCTTCTTTAAATTACATTCTTACGGCTATCTTTATTATATCAGACTTTTCATCTGACGGCATTAAAATGGTAGACGCTCTGTTTGCTCTCGGCCGCCAGTATCTTTAAAAGAAAAGTAGTTATATGTCCTCGTGTCGCGTAAAATAAACATTCAAACACGGGCTCCGTTATACATAATTCCGAGCTGTAAAATCGTATCTTTAATGCGGCCATTCAAGAGCCGCTTAAATGATTCTCTGTTGATCCAAGGAGGGTGAACGTTTAGCCGCGCCGAGAGAAAAAATGTCCCCCGACGCTCGCTCGGTGGCGGAGGCATTTTTAATATTCATTTGATATTCAAATAGCTTAAAAGGGTGATGGAGCTTTTTCGATTTAGCAGGGGGGGGGGGGGGGGGGGGGGCGAAGGTCGACCCTCTCTCGTGGATCAAGCGAAAGTCGAGATCTTTCAAAGAAAAAGTCGCCGGAGAGAGAGAGCTAAGGCTTGAAAGCCGCGTGACTTTGGAGATAATCGCGGGGAATACATATTAAACGGATCCCTTTTTATATTGGTTTACTCGCTGTCAATATTTGACGAGAGCTCGCGAGCGTTTATTAAAATATTGCTTGCCGCTCGCTCGCGAGTAAGCGTTTATAAACGCTCGTGTGTCCCTTGACTCTTGCGCGCTTAGCGATTATCCTCCTACACGGATCCTCAATTAGCCCTCCGACAGCCGCGAGTCGCTACGCATCAGGAAAGTTAGAAGAAAGAAGCAAAGAGAAAACCGGAAGCCAGACGAAAAAAAATCAGAGACAAGCTTGGAAGAGAAGCGAGTAAGCCAGTAGGAGAGAGAGCGCGATTTGGCACGCTATTACACAGCGCGCGCGAGGGGGATAGACGCGACGACTATATTTGCATGTCGAAGTACTCGCTGCGCGCGCGCTGCCGGGTTATATAGCGCCCGCTAAGGCTTCCTCTATTATTGGCTAACCGCGCCGGGCCGTCGGGTTACCGTGTCAGCCCGTCTGCGACACGTCGCGACGCGCGCGCTCGGCACGTGCTCTAGCGGTATATACGCTGCTCTCATGCTCATCCCCAAAAATTCAACCCCCTCTCCCGGGCATCCCAATTCTAGCAGACGGCTTTGCTGCCCCCCCCCCCTCCCGACACACGCTTTCCGCAAATAGAAAGACGGGTAATTATACACGGCGCGGTTTATAAACCGTCTTGACTCGCTGAGCGTTACTCTATTCTGTGCGATTTATTGCTTGGGCTATATGACTGTGTCTGTGGGTAACTGAGTGGCTATTGCTTATTCCTTTTCTTTGCTTTTTATTTTCCGCACTTTTCTGGCTTGGCAACTTGGGTTCCGTATATAAAATGCCGTAAAGAATATCTATAGATTTACGTGTAATGTCGATGCACACAATTAGGCATCATAATATAACTTTGGTTAGGCCATAAGTAGTAAATTAATAGAAACTAAGAAACAGCAACAATAATATTCATAATTAGATAAAGTAATCAAGGATTATTTAATTTTCTATTCGCGATATTGTAGCAAGGATGCTGGATCAAGGGTTTAAGATACTATTTTTTTTTTTTAAGATATGTGTATATCTCCATAAGATAAGGTTGAATCAAGCGTATATATGTACGGCTTCCTTGGCGAAAGATCGTTTATTATCTGGATAAGATAGCACGAACGTTACTTACATAAACTATATGGTGCAATTCCACATAAGCCTTACGGTGTTTAATATTAAAATAACACGGGATCTATAGGCGCCTTACAACTAGCGGCATATTTAAATCCGTATGTTTATGGAGATATAACACTTTGGAAGATACAGTGTATCCAAGCAATGTTATGCAGACAAGTTATGCTACTAGTAACTTAAGCTATAATATTTTCAAAGCTTTGGAATTACAGCATATATATATAATATATAAAATTATAAATATTACAAACTAGTCAGCTTTACGATCAGCACTGCGATATAGAATAATCAAAAGTTTAATACTAATTATTTGCAGAACCAAGCGCTTAGGGCATAATTTTCCACTTTACTCGTATCCCCTCGAGAAACGAAATAATTTCGGCAAAAGAAGCAAGAGTTTTGCACTCTTGCAGAATATCCGGCTCATCTAGCGCATTCTTGCGACTAGAAAGGCAACTTTGAGCACATGTGCATGAGAGAAACAAAAACATCAGGCTTATCTGCACTCGAGATCTGCGCGTTGCGTGCAAATATACATTAGCAGCGATAAATCGGCTGAGCCAGTCCGTAGGTAAGGTTGCTGCAGTTGGATTGAGCTCGGCGGTATGACATCGCGGCTTCTTCCGAGAATCGCACTGCGCCGCAAGTACATATCGAGAGTCGCGCAGCCGATAATCCGAGCTCAAAGTCCCAATTGTAAAGAAACGCAGTTTGCCGCCAGTCGGCCTGGCCGAGGAAACAAATACTGCACTCTCATTGCCGGGGCTGTACATATGCAAACATAATCAGTCGGTATCTCTGATTACTCGCATAGCGCCAGACTCTTCTCTGCAATAAGCCACAGGTACGCGTGCTCTAGCGCGTGGCTGGCGTACACACAGACACACATGCAACTCCGCTGTGGAAAAAAGCGGGCGCGCAGGTGAGTCGAGGCAGATTAAGCCGGCCGATAACCGGCGCGCTCTCGCCTTATCTCGACCGAACGAATTCCGTACGGTTTCGTTGACTCGGCCAGCTCGCTGCTGTTGACTTCCTGCGCGCGTGTCTGAATTTGCTCTGTCGCGCGTTATCGGGCCGGTAAACATGAAATTTAGTGAGCCTGCAGCGCCGATAAACGCCGCGATTCTATCGGGTTATTGCAACTTCCGCGTGATTCATCCGAAAAGTCTTTGACTCATTTTCCTTTCCGCGACTTGTTTTCCTCGATGCGGCGCCGATATTGTTTTGCCAATCAGAGTAAGCTGCTGCGTGCTTTTTTTCTTTCGCTCTTTCAATGCAGCTGCGATATTGGCGCGCAGCGCTTGAGCTTTTTATATTTGCATAACCCACTTCGGCGAATTTGCACTTTCGTAATGGGCTTTTTCAGGACTTAATCGGCCGGATGCTGAGCCAAGTGCGCGAGCTCGAGTCAATGATTTCGTTTGTTGTTTTGAGGAAGGATTTTTTACTGCTTCATTATTTATTAAAGTAAACTTATATAGCCAAGTTTTCTTATCTTTTCCTTTGAAAAAACAAGATTGACCAGATTTTTGGCACAATTTTTGATCTACACCAAGTCGATCTAATTGATTAAAAATATCTCAATTTATTTAAAGCTAAAGCTTGCAGTTTATCAGCTGTCTTATGAAACGTGAGACAAAACATTATTGTTTCCTGTAAACGTTATTTAAATGATCTGATTTAAAAATAATCCTCTTCTAAGAACGAGATCCATTTGATAACCGGTGGAATTGTTCTGATAACTCTGCGAATGAAACATTTTACGCAGCTTGCAAACACATTGTGAGTCACAGTGTATTTTTGAGATAGGTCGATGCATTCACAAGTTACGTATCCCCTTAATTAAACTTGGCCTGTTGCGATATGCCGAAACGAAACTTTCCATACTTTCTGCAACAGTTTTCTGCCAGTTTCTAGTCTCAGGGTTATATTACGATTGCGTTCTTCAAGGTCGCATATTACACAGTTTATCTTTTGATACACAAAGACAAAAAAATGCTATAAGGCCTACGGAAACTTTTTCGTGTTCTTCCTATGAATACTTACTTTTTTCGATCAGATGATAAAGTTTGTTTGAACCATTGTAAAAAGATTACGATATCTGCCAAAACATTTTACGTTTAATAATTTTCCCAATTTACACTGATAAATTACCCAATAAGTATTTATTGTGCATAAAACTATTTGTTTAGAAATTTAAATTTATCATAAAAATTTAATTACTATAAATTTTTGAACATGCGATCGGCAAGTATTGGCCGATAAAAAACAATTATAAAAATCAAAATTATACCTTTATCTTGAACGCAAATTTGATGAAAATTTTCGGAAAAGAACTGTTCGATAAATTCTTTCACGAACAATTCAAATACTTGTCTAAAAGATTCGACTAATATTTCTTTGGATATTGTTCGAGGAAAACGTTTGGTGAATATTTTTTTGAATATTTATCACAAGCACATGTCGCAAATTAGGCAACATCCGGAGACAAACAATAGGTAGCATTAACCAAAATCTACCGTTAAAAACAATTAGAATTTTATTAGTCCATAAAAAAGAGTCGTCTCGAAAAAGGGGACCTTGGACCGGCGAAGCCCAAATCCGCGAAACGAGGTAGGCACACACACACACACACACAAGGTACGAACGGAAAAAATAAAGATCCGCGTGTTTACCAGTGCTATGCGGGATCGCAACCTGTTTGGTTTATGATGGACGTAAACAGGCATGATGGGCGGTCAGAGCAAAAGAGAGGAGGTAGAGCACACGAGCCGGGCGCGTGCATAAACAAGATAAAACGGCGAAAAAACAGCTCGATCATCAAAGACGGCCTGCGTCTGTTGTTGTTATGTTGTCTGCGGGCTGTTACGGTGCGCCGCCGGTCAAGCGGACACACGCGCTTTATATAAAGCCCTGCTCGCTTGCAAATGCATTTCGCAGCTCTCGACCCTAGCGAACTGTTGCGTCTCTCTCTCTCTCTCTCTCTCTCTTTATGTGCGTGTGCAGGTTTACGGGAGTTCCAGGGACTCGGCCTGCGGCCATGGGCGCATAAAAATCCTCGTAGACATCACAAAAAATTCTAATTTCAGCTATACAGCGAAAAGCTAAGCGCGAATTCAAGTGAAGTTGCGAAAACTATTTGTCGATCTTTCGTCGACGAATCAAATACGAGCGAGCAAGGCTTTCGTTGATTCCGCGAATAGCCGTAGCCTGTGTTTGTGTTTGTGGCTTTCAGACTTTCGCGCGCGGCCATTGCGATGCGCATCCCGTAGACGCGCAGTGAAACTAACTTTGCAACAGGCCATTTGCATATATACGGTTGTTTTGCCCCGCGCGCGCACGCGGACAAACGAGAGTTGCTCTGAGCGCGATTTAAGGAGATAAGAAAGTTACTTCATTACCTATATCAAGCAAAGTTTTATCAAAAGTCCTATAGCTTATCTGAAACAATGACTTTTTAACTAAAGTGGTATTAGGTTGTTTGTTATTGTCTTCATTTTGTTGCTTTGTAAAATTTTCATTTCTGGATAATTGTATAGTTTATTAAGATAATTATGTAGCAAGTCAACAAAATTGCTGTTTAAATATTTGAACTTATTGTGTAGTTTAGAAATTTGAAAATATGAAGAAAGATATTAGAGGTCAAGGTTTTGCGGCTGATGGAGATGTGCTAATTGCTTCTGCATATAACAAGAAAACGTACAGCATTATTGCTAAAGGAAAACACTAGACGATTATAAAGATAAATAATGTGAGAGAATTGATTTAGTGAACAGTAATACATAGAAATACAGAGTATAAACATAATACATAATACGAATGTCTAAAAATCAGGTGATATTCTTTATAAGTTTTATTAGTTTGTTCTATAAAAAGTAAATATTGTTATCGTTACACGTTTAATTAAAATATGTTTACTAGCTAAAATCACTCGTTAACAAAGTATATATTGTACTATAATAAAATAAGTTTTGATAATAAGTTTCTAATCCATAAAAATGATGGTCAAGGTTTACTGCGCGACAAACAAAATAAGGAGATTCATGCAGGAGCTTCGTGAACAAGCGATGATTTGTTTTTCCCGGAAGCGCTGAACTTCAAAAAATAATCAATAACCATCGCTATTTATTAGACGCTCGTTTACACAACAAATTATTTCACAGAACGATAAAATTTTATTTTTCAAAAGCCGATAAGAGCGGCACTCTCGCGATAAAGCGCAGAAGCGCCGCCAACAGCTGGTGCCCAGGCTTCCCAACCCCAAAGAACCCAAACAAGCGATCTTGTGTCAGACCAAATCTGTACCCGCTGCGCGGCACTCCTTTCTTACGCCCGCCATTTCTGCGAAGCTATCTTCCCTCTCGCATTCGCAGATAGTGCGTAGGATGTATCTACTCGAAAAGTCGAAAGCACCACTGCGCGCTCGAGACATCACTAGAATGCACTGCGCCTGTATGCAGGGCTTACGGGTGAATCCCCGGATTCTTGGGTTTGTCGACACGGCCGCGCTCGTAGATAGATAAGCTTGTAGCCTAACGCTCGTCGAACGTCAGGCTTCTTATCGCTATGGACGGGATGTCAATATTTTGAGAAGCTTGGGGGAATGGCTAGGATTTCGGAAAATTAAAATAACCATAAGGTAAATGTTAGAGATGTGAAATTCGGAAATTTAGTGTACCGAAGAGTTATGGTTGGAAAAACTGATATTAAAAACGTTAATTTTTAGAAAGCAAAGATTAATAAAGGTTAAAATGTCAAACATTCTATTTTCTTTGTTAGTTAATTATTAATTGATTATAACAAACAATGAAGATATTATCAAGACAATGTGAAACTTATCTTGACTCAATAATTGTAGTGAGTTTTGATAAGACGGAATGACACTTTGTAGTTTTAATGGAAAACTTCAATATAAATGATAGAGAGATGGTACTTTTTTAAACAAAAAATGCAAATGGAAGCGGGATTCACATTGTGTTAACCCGCATATATGCATGAATACAGTTTTAACTAACATATCAATCATTCTTTTATGCAGTTTTTAGAAATTAGTATTATTAAATAAGTCATTATTTATAAGAGAAATTGCATATGAGGAAAAAGCAATATATTTGTCAATTGATTTTTGTCACCGGTTTTCCCTTAATTAAGGAAAACAAACAGAATATTAATATAAGTTTATGGCTTTTCTAAATGTAACTAACGTTAATTATGTAAAAAAGATACATCTGCTGTGATGATTATAAAAAGATATTATTTTATAATTATTTTATTTTATTTTAATAATCCTTGTTAGAGATAAATAATTCATGTGATAATTAAATTCGATGCTATAAAAGTAATAAAAATAAATTCGATGACCTTTTTAATATGAAATTAAAGAAAATTAATGGCTTGTTTACGTATATTTATGATATCGTAAATAGTTGACTACACGTATTCCTTTGGAAAGAAAATGTCATTCGTAAAGTTGCCAAATCAATGCGCATATTCCGCGGGAAAGCAACTGTAATTATATCTTTAAGTTGTACTGTATATGCTGTAACAGGTTTCAAAGTGGCGCGGAAAATCTCAAGGAACAACTGTGCATATAGCTTTCCTCATTCTCCGACGGAATACCGTTAGCTAATTCTACATAGCTATTTGTGAATTTCGACGCTCATTCATTTAACATTACTTGTGTTATTGATGACGTAAATCTAAAATTCCAACATAAAAAGCCTAATTGCAAGGACCACGAGAATAAAATGTTTGAAGCGAATTGAATCAACAACCAAAACACTGACACAAAAAAAAAAACAATCTCCTTCCGTTATTCCTCATCTAAAAGCATCAGATCACTAAGAAACACAAACTATAATCAATAAACCTCAGTATCAACCCAATGCTGACTATATCCTCCCACTTATCCAGCGATCAAAATTTTTTTCTCTCATTCATTTAGCGCATATTCGCCTGGGCAGCATAACAAGGCACCTACCTGCCTTCCACTCTTTCTACCTCCTCGAGTATTTGCGTTTCTCTTTCTTCAGCGTGACGCACTCTGATCCGTATCCATGTATGTGCCTTAGCTGTGTACGCGCGCTTTTGCTCGCGGCCGCTGAGACCGTTATGTTTGCCTCAAGTACAGTATGTGCTCTCTCTCTCTCTCCTTCCCCCCTTCTCTCTCTCTCTCTCTCGCTCTCTATCTCTCTCTCTCTAGGATCGCACGGTATTTAACGGTAAAAGGATATAAGCGTGAGATAAGGATACCGGCGTTTATTTATAGACGCGCGAATTTCAAAATAGACGATACCAGCGCGAGTGCTTTTGCGAGCCCCGGCGACTGGTATACATATACACAAGCGGATAAGGCGTGCGCTCGCTCGCTCTCTGCATATACTTAGATTATTCGTGTGTTGGTAAATGCAAATGTTTCGCGCGCGCGCGCCCAAGCTCTTGCGGATATTTTGCGCTTTCGGTTTCCGCCTGATAGCATTTTTAGAATTCCGAACGAGCTGCCGGGAATGGAATTACTCTTTTTTTCTCTCTTGCTCTTTGCAGACATCTTGTACCGTTCTCTTAGCGTCTCGCGAGCTAAGTTTCAAGTTTAACGAATAAGTCTAGCGAATTTAGAAGTTTACAATTCAGCTGAATTATTAGTGATGAGCTTTATTGGCATAGTTTAGGAATTTTATTTGGGTAGATACGTCAGTTGACTTTTTTTTGGCTGAATCGATAAATTAAATGAAGGTAAATTAAACTATGGTAATTTAATTAAGTAACCATAGCTATAAATAGTAACAATTTAATTATTTGTCAATCTGGAGCGATTTAGACTAAATAAGCATAGCCACTTGCTATTATCATTATAGCTCTGTTATAAATGTTATTCTATATGAGAATAACATGAATTATAAATATTATTTTGACTAATCTCATATCCAACTTCTAAAATTGATTTTGTTTTTTAAGGTGGCTTATATCACTAAGGTTTTAAGTTTCTATCCATTATTTGAATGTTTTTGCAATAACAACATTAGGTAATCAAAGTTCCGAATAATTTATGCATGAATTTCAAATTTTTTTTTCAAATCATAAAAAATTTAAAAAGAAATTTTAGGTCTCGTTGGACTATTTAATTATTATTGAATTATTTAACTTTGGTAAATGGAGATTGTTAACTTATGTTAAAGAATAACTTTTTTAAAAAATCACTAACGACGATTTTTTTTTCGCATAATCTGACTTATCTTATCCTTTCTCATACAAAGATAATTTTTTGCAGTTATATTCATTTTATATAACGACACACAATGTAGCTTACTACCTATATATATATACATATATAGTCACAATAAGAAGCTATTCTATAATTTTACGAAAATTTTAATTATTGTTTCATTTAGCGGTATCTGTTTAAAAATTTTATGAGTGCATTTTTTAAGTTGTTTTACTTGTAATGTATGAAAAAAAATTTATCTTATTTTCGACAACTATTTACAAAAATGAATAAGAATTGAAAGTAATTTTGGATAATAGTATAGCACAGCTTATTCCACAATCGATTAATTATTTTGTAAACTACAAGAGCATAAATTAATAAACGGTTAAAAACTAAAATATTTCTTCAAGTTCTAATGTGACACGCAGCGTAGCTTCAATGCATTATGAGAGATATTAATAATGCTAGTTTCTAACTGATTAATGCTATTAATTACCAATTGAAATAAACCTTGCACGGGTAATGACTAAGAAGCATGCATTGTCCATAATGACAGAGGAAATATACGTGTATAGAGGTTGTACAGCGAACATCTGGTCTCGTTTGGTAATTTCAAAATAAGCACCATTCGATTTGTCTGGAATTGGAAAAGTTGCTTGAAGGATTGCCTTGAAAAGTATGAGCGGCCAGTATTATGAGCGATTAGGGTCATGTTGGATATACATAGTGCGCGGCGAATTGTTCGAATGATTTTTCGACGATTACTGTCGTGCTGTGTGTGTGTGTGTATAATTTTGTTTGTATTATTAGCCGGGACGTCGTCGGTTTAAGTAGCGAAATGTGCATGCGCGGCATATAATAACAGTACTCAGGCGTATATGAAGGACGAAAATTTTCTTATTTCGACACGTTATTTTCTAGCGTCCGTCGTTGCCCTCTTCAGCTGCAGCGCCGGCGTAGAAAACAAAGCAATTTAATCTGAGGAATGTCGCGCGAATGAAGGTACTTAAAGCAGCTTTTTCACGTTCTTGGCAATTATGCCGTTAAATTCTTGCGCTTGACACAAAAAGCAGATAGCTTTATTCTAGTTATTTCAAGCTCTATAAAGAAGTATGTGTATAATTGAACAATTTTTAATAATTGCGCAGACTGCAGGACAATTTGTTGGAAAGAATATTATTAAAAAATATAATAAAAAAGAAAATCTTAAATACTTATAAATAAACTTATATACACAGATATCGCTAGAGAGAATAAAATAGGCGCAAGTCAATAGGTAGCGCAATAAGAGAGCGGTGTCCGTTTTTCAAAATTTCTTCCAACTCCTGTATATTCAAAAGCAATATAGCCGGGCCGTGGTCGGGCTCAGGGATGAGGAACGGCCAGTGCATTATATCGAGCGCTATACTTTAACCCGCTCGGATATAGGGCCCTATATAACTCCCGAGGCTTTGGCAGTAGCGTGCACACAGTGTTCTTGGCTCTCCCTCGCGCGAGAATGAGAGATAGCCTTTAAAAATTCATTGCCGCTTTATTCGGCCTGTAGTCCCTTGCTCTCTCTCTCTCTGTGCAGCTCCTTTGCATAACGCGAAGGCAGAGCGGTAAAAAGAAAGGAAAGAAGCACGAGGGCAAGAAAGACGGATAGGCACGAGATTGTGGAAATACGGAAGGGAATAGGAAAGCCGTACATGTGCAGCGGTAGCTGAATGTAGAGAGAGAGAGCGAGAGAGAGGGAGTATAATGTGCGGCGCGATCGTATAGAGAAACGACCTTGCCAAGCTCGCGCGAGCGCGTGCCGCGGGGAAAAACGCATAGTAAGAGCGTGTGTATATGTTCGCGGAAAATGGCGCTATGCGCGCGTTAGTGTAGTATGACGATCGACAGCTCGTTATGAGCGGCCGCTCGTTTATATTTATAAGCTCGAGTTCTAATTTTGCTTAAGCATGCTTATTTATGCTTCTCGTTTTCCATTAATTTTTTATTTCAACCTTAGCGTTCTTAGCTTTCACTAATTTTCGACATTCCATGCTGTACTTGCTGCAGCCGCTGCTGCTCTTGCTGCTCTGATGATCATCTCTTTTAAAACATTATTTTTTATTTTAAAACGACTGGCTATTACTACGAACGAAGTTAATAAATTCATTTAAAAGATTTTGAATTTTCCGAGACAATTACTCTTATAAATTTTAAATAATTCATTCCGATTGTCGATTAAATAAAATTCTTTTAATTATTTTAATAATAAATAGATAAATCAAATTATAAAACGAACTTTTTTCTCATTTTTTGACAAGGAAAATGTAAGCGCTGAAAATATAAGTGAGGTACAAAACATGTCTTTTTTTAAACTTAACACATAATTATTCAAAAAATTCCAATAAAATTCAATAGACTGTATATCTTTTTAAGCAATAGCAATATCTAAATTTAAAAACTATTTGAGCGTTTCAGTAAAAAGTCGCATCAAAAGCAAATGTTGCGGTATCTAGAGTGTAGAGTCACCTCTACTGCGTCACTTCCTCAAAAATACATCCTTGTAAGGATACATCCATCGCCTGGCACAATCAACGCTTCGTTATACACAGTTAGCCGGGCGCATCAGAGAGAGCCACTATATATAAACTGCGAGTAGCGCTCGGACGTATACATGCCCTTAGGCGCTTGAGAATCTTGCGCGTAAACATCCTCTCGAGTTAAACTGCGCAGGCGCAAACAACCCCACCTGCAGCTGCCATTTATTAGGCATCGCGCGTATAATTACGCCGTTCCGGCGACGTAATTCATTTTTTTTACGGCCCTCCGCGAAATTGCCGCGAATTAATCCCGCGTGGCCCCCTTTTCTTCTCCTCTCGAGCGCTACTTTTCCCTGTATACGCGCAGCCGTGTGTGTGTGTGTGTGTGTGTGTGTAGCCACACGCTTCGCTGCTGGCGGTGCTAGAATTTTTCTGTGCGCGTCTTTTCGCCGGAGTAGGCAAGCGCCGCAGGATCTTGAGCCACCCCCGCGCAGAGAGCGCTAAAACGCAAGTTTGAGCGCGCGAGTTTACGAGCCTCGGGAGCTCTCTCCGGCAAGTACTTTCATGCTTCATGAACGCTTTTTTTCGCTCCACCCTTACTTTTTTCTCCTTTCTTATTTCTCTGGGCTTTCTTGTTTTTCAAGAGAAGCCGCGCGTGCCGATTCTAGCTCCTGTCTCGCTAGTTAGCCGCGCGTAGTTCGTTTCTCTTTTTTAGTGCGTCCTAGTGTATATACGTGCGAGAGAGCTCTTTAAAAATAGAACGCGAGCCAATCGTTTCTTTTTTTACGACGATATTATCCGGCACGCGGCTGCAGCCGACTGGCTATACGTATAAGGCCTAAGCGCAATTTACAACTGCCAAAGCTCTTTTCGACTTGGCGAAACATCGAATGTAATCGGACAAACAAACTCGAGACTCTGAGCAAACGCGACTCTTTCGCTTACGCTTAAAAAAAAAAAAAAGCAGAAAAAAAGCGAACGGCAAAAAAGAGAATTGAATGGCAAAAGGCTTACGTAAAGAAGGTAAAGCCCCTATTGTCGAGGCAGTCCCAATCACGCGCTCGCACGTGACGAGCGCTCTCAGAGAGTATAATTGTATATATCTAGAAAACAAAAGGAAAGCAGCGGCGAAATAATGCAGATAATGAAAAAGAAAGCTAAACGCGGCAAATAAGCGCGAGATAAGAGCCGCGTATTTGCTTAGCCTCTCGGGAGCAGGCGCTTTTCCTGTTCGGCGCCCGCTGTTTGTTATACGCGTTATATATTTTTTTTTTCTTATCGGACAAAGCTTTTCCTCACGCGCGACACGTGCGGCGCCACGCGCGAAATTTCGCCGAGCGCGCGACCTTTGGACTTTGCTGGCGCTTCAGTATAGCTGCAGTAGGTAGTTACTTAGGCGTGCGAATTTTAAGCGCGTCGTGCCTTTATTTTAGCGATAAGCGAAAATTTAAAGGAAAAAGCGACTGCTGGAGGAAGTTTCTTCATGCAAGCGGGCGGGGAAGGAAGCGGGCTTGTTATGAGGAAAGATCGTTTACCGTGTGCTTTAGTTTTGCTCGAGGGAATCCCGTTTAATTATGCCTTTTCCTTGTTTGCCTCTCCCTCTCTCTCTCCTTCTCTCTGTGCGTCTATGTTACGTGTCGCGTGCGAAATAATAGAAATACGTCACTGCGCGCCTCTCTCTGCTCATTTGACTTTCTGAATATGTGAAATATAGAGAGGAGCTTTTGTGGCTTTGAAATCTCTCAAGTTTCGGGAAAGAGAATATACATGTACTGATTGATGATGCTAGCTTCAATGGAATATGTACTTTTGTTTTCGTTCTGTCAACGATATTTTTATTTTATTTTTCCTGCAAAGATATACTGACAAAACTTTGTAATGTAGAAAACAATAAATTGTAGCTTCAACTTTTATATTAAATAACTTATAATCTTTATAATCGTTCATTATTTGAGGATTGAATAATTTGTTTTCGACGAATTTTACGTATACCAATTTCTAAATTTAATGAATTAATGAATAATTATTTTATAATTATCAGTATTTTAATTATTAGATCACCGCCATTTTTTTTTAGAAAATATATATGCAACTGTATATTTAAAAAACTTTTTATTTTTAAATGAAATGAATAACCACCTTGTTTTTTGTTATGTATATTTAAATATCGGAATACAATATGAATGAATATTGTATAAACGATAACGATTGTTTTCGTATCTGCGTGACTTCTGATAAAAATTAAGATTTTAATGTTTAAATTTACACCCAAGATCAGACGAAACGATTTGAAATACAACTTTTAGATTATTCACTTAGATATTTATTCACATTATATTTATGTCAACAAATTTTCTGTTGCTGAAAATTAATCAAACATTTTAGAAATTCGAAAAGCTTAATTGTCACTAGATCGCATTGAAAATTTTGTTTTTTACAGTTTTTATACTATTATTTTATTGAAATAAAAACCACAAAAGTATTAAAAAGCAACTATATCAATAAGTATGTGTGACTACGTCATTAAAAGTAGGTCTATTTTCCGTAATAATTCGTGAAATTAACGCTTTTTTATTGAAACATCAAGATAGGAGAAAACAAGTTAAATGTAGATAAATGAAAACAAAACTATATTTATTTAAGTCACAGTAAATAAAATTTTTGGGTAAATCGAGTCCTTCAAGAATTGTGTAAATTTGATTTTGAAAAACTACTTATTTATTTTATACATGTATGAAGGAACATGCATGATTTTCATGAAACAACGTAAAACTAGTTTTTAATGTAATACAAAAATTTTAATTTTATTTTTGTTTAGTTATTGAGGAATTTCTTTTTATTTATTAATATTAGTTGTAATTTTTATTTTAAACATTAATTTCATAACATAATTTTTATATTAAATTTTAGAAAGCTAAATACCAATGAAGTAGCGACAATTTTTTATTATTATATTCTTTCCAACTTCCCAGTTCGAAATAACAGCACTTTAACTCTATTATCTAAATGTACAGTCACGTCTCGTAATTTAATGAAAAGAAACTAAAAATACACGGTTAAAAGAATATGAATAAATAATTAAATTAGTATTTTTTGCATGTAAGTTCTCTATCTTATTCCTAGAAGTCCTTTGGTGTTTTATACATAAAGATACTAATACTTTAGAATATATAAGCAAAAAAACACTCAATCACTAGTCTTATTAGATAATATGTCGAAAATGTTAAGTAATTAACATCAATGTTGAATTTTAGTCATCCAGCTTGATTAAATATTTATTCAACATTATAAACAATCGATAATTAATTCCTAAAATCGCCTATTATACATGCATGTTCAACAATCCCTCTTCCTCCTAATTGTGAATTTTCTAAAAGTAAGTCAACATACATCAAACCAATAGCCTCACTTGCAAACACCACGTTTAACAAACTTATTTTTCCCGATCGCACAAAAAAACCGGAAGAGCAGCAATCGATTAAATGATTACGATCGAACGATCACTTGAGCGATATTAATGCCATATAATAAAGCAAGCATAAAGCAGATGGGTAGGGTCAGTTTGACAAGTCGTTTAAGCCGCTTTTCCAAGATTTTCGATTTTTTCCGTGATGTAGGCGAGGGGACATGGACATCAGCAGGGACTAGATAACGCCACACACGCCTCGCTTGGCTATATATACGTCTCTTTTAGTCGTGCGGCGCATTTTAACGGCCGCTAACGTCTTTCTCATAAACAGTGATGACTTTTTATATTCTCTTTTGGTGTTAAGGGCACCAGACCATTATGTTGTTTACGAGCTTTTTTATGGATTTTTTTTCTTACGAATATGCCGTTTAGCCGGTCGTTCATATAATAAAGATAACAGTGAACAAAATAGTTCCACGTATGGGCACCTATTCTTATTTCTTGTTCGTCCGGCTGAATAGACGAATTAAAAGTACGGCAGTTGCGGCTGAACAATTTGAATTTTGAAATAATGTCGTTCGTTCTTGGAAAGCTGTAATTCTTTTATTTTAATGAAATTCATTATATTCTTGCGTGTTATATCGCCGCTATTAAATAATTAACATGTATAGACACTTGTCTTTATTTATATTATGAAACCGAAAAGAATAGAGGTACGTGCTGAATTAGCTTGAAAAAGTATTATCAAATGAACACATTATCTAAGCTTATTCCCGAAATTTATTATAATATCTATAAAGATATCTATTTTTGGAAAAAATTTACCTTCAGCTGTGCTATTAGCGATTGAAAAATAGCAAGATAAAATAGGAAGCTGCTCAGTCATAGTCTAATAAAAGAAAAGCATTAAACTTTACAGAACGAACGAGCATACGTGCCTATTTAGGCAAGAAAAGTCTAGAAAGTGCAAAACAGCATGGACACAAACACACAAGATGAATTAACACTATGAACTGAGCAAAGACCGGCCTTCACCGACGAATGATAATTCCACGTCGTATAAAGCATGACCGTAAGACAAGGTTCAAAAAGCGAGCGCGCTCCAAGAAAAACTGACGTCTGTATCAATCAAGCAGCGCGGTGGCGGCGGCGGCTGGCCATTTAACTCTCGCTACATGCAAATGAGAGAGCCGCAGCCTCGAAATCTATTAGCAAAATCGTAAAGCGAGCTCGCGAATATCTGGCTACTATCGCAAATCGGAATTCCCGAGAGAAAGAGAGGACGGCCGGCAATAATCGCGATTTCGAATTCAAAGTCAAATGAGCGTGTGATGGAAGCGCGCATATAGTATGCTCATATGCATGAGGTTTCGTGATTCCATAGTGGAAAGCTTTGCACTGACGCGCGCGCGCCACGCGTCATGCAGGTGCCGTCGACGTGTGTTGACGCTCTCGAAAAAGCGTCAATTTATACACTTACATTATGCGTTCATCGATTGTTTCGATGATTATTTTTTTTTTTTTTTTTCGAATATTGACGTTTACGTATGTTAAGGAATTCAAAGAAATTGATAATTTTGCCGAGTTTAGAAGAAAAACAGATGTCTTTGTCAAAGCAATGAAAACATTGTATGTAGTGGGAAAACATTAATTATAAAAAAATGAAATGTTGTGTTTGATGGAAAACGTACTGCATCCACAGCAGACACGTCTGCAAATTCAAAAATAGCCAAGAGATCATCTATAAATGAGAAAAAATTGTAATTTATGTCAAGGAATCGTGATTATTAATTAACTCTCGTTTTTGTTATTTCGATCGCGCATGTAAAAACTCGCGTGCGTGCGAATGAATTACAATTTTAGATTTACGCATACTGATTGTAGGCGAGCAAGACAGAAAAAATTCAACTAAATTTTTGAAATTTTGATAAATACTCGTAGTATACAATTTCATTACAGTCTGACTAATTGTATATTCTTAATGATTTTTTGTGATAGTTATATTATTCGGTTAAAATTTTTTATATATCTGATAATTCTATTGAACGTGATGAGTTATCTATTTTTTAAAATCTGTAAGAGGTTTAAAAATAGAAACAGATATTTTGAGACAAGAACACCTGCTGCCTTCGCCATCTGTTATTTCATTAGTTAAACTCAGTAGGTTGTGTATATTGATGAAAACATCTTACGTACGGAGTTAGATGCCCAAGATAGGCGATGCGGTTATTGTATATTTAAAATTAATATATACAGTCCATTAAAGTAGTTTATTTTATAATCAATTAATTATTTTCATATATTTTTTTGGCAAATTATTAATATATTTTAATAATACATTTTTTTATTGAATTCTAACAAAACATTAATTAAATGAATTTCCAAATGTGGTCAAGTAGTAAAAATTTAATTAGTAACATTTATTTATTACCAATTATTAAAATTAAAATATTTTTCAGAGTATTAGAACTTCACTTTTTATATAATATAATAACAGACAGTTTTATTATATATTTCAATATTATAATTGTAATTGATACATTTATTGATACATTTATTCAATATGTCTAATAATTTTTTATTTTTAATCAACTGCAGTTATACTAAAGTACAAAGCGCTTTTATTATAAAAAACGACATTCTTTTCTAATCCTTATTTTTTGCATATAATAAAATCCATGCAACTACAAAATTGAAAATTAAAAAAAAATTGATCTGCGTAATTTTAAATCATCGTCACTATATCCTAACCAAGCAGATAACTTAGAAAAATAAAACTCACCTAAAAACTTTCTACAGATTATAAAAAAGAAAAAACGCATTATAGTAGTCTCTACATAACCGCACGCACCGCTCGATTACACTCGCTTTGAATCACTTCGGTCACTCGGGCATCACGTGAAGCGGCTGTTTACGATCGCGTACGCGCTCTCATCATGTGAATGACGACGTAGAGTAGGCGCAGGCGCCTTTCGATCATCTTGCATTAGCGTTAACGGAAAAAAGCCGATTGCATAACGCTTCGCGATGTATATACATATACCGAAAATCGCAGGGAAAATCGACGATCGGCTGCTTCGTTATGATCGGAGGAGCGGACTTTATTATAACAGTGCTTGAAAGAAGATTCACGATTGCATAAATGTAGCGAGCAAAACGCGCGCAGTTCGCTTTCTGGATATTTTCTGTATATATATGTGTATATATACAAGTGGAATTTCCTTTGTTAGATTTTAGCATTCTGCGCGAGCGTTGGAGCAGTTTATATTATTTTCACGATGCTTTTAGACTAAACATTTAACGTTTTTATCCTTTTATTATAAAAATAATGACTTCAATCAATTTGGTAACAAAATTTTTAAAATTATCTAATATATAACGTTGTTTGTTGAGAAAGTTTATTATTTAATTAATCAAATTAATTTAAATATTTTCAAAAACAATGTAGGGTACTCGCATAAAAGCTTTATGTCGCATTTTAATTTTAATTGAAAGTTGTATTATCACATGTGATGCATCTTAAGTATTTCTTGAAGGAAACTTTCATCAAGTCGTTTATTTATTTCTTTCTTTAAAGTTTCTGTAGAGCGAGTAGAGAGAAAGTTTTTAAATAGAGAGCGTCAAGTGATATTTTGATCTTCGTTATGTATTAATTTTGTCTGCGTATCTTATTCAACGTTATATAATGGAGAGCGCATTTTTTGTACATACGCAATTATAATTCTTTCGCGTCTCGTGAAATCATTTCTTTTTAAGAAATAATGCTGTCTGTTGTTGAGAAGAGGTTAACGAGTTGAAATGAAAATTTAAAATTCAAAATTTTAAAAAATTGGCGGTAGATCAATAAAATTTTTTATTTTAGTTTCAAAAAACTTTTTTAGAAAGGAAGCTTTTATAAAAAGAAATAGCTTAATAAGTAGTTAAATATTTAAAATAAAAATATACCATTTTCAGAAAAATGTCTATATGTATATTTGACGAGTGTTGTACTCTTCAGCAACTCAGAACCTGCCAAAGATTAATAAGTTATATCATACCTAAATAAACAATGAGAACATTAAGTATGTTTTTCCGTGTTATGCATTATTGCAAGGCTTCTTAATATAGGTATACTGCACCTCGGTATACACGACTTAATGAGTTAAAACTGGTTCACTCTAGAGTCGATCAAATGAAACTGTGCTTTAAACTTGATATATAAAACGTTTCAGTGTACATAACTGACATTTTCAAGTTGCTGAAATAAGCCATTAAAACCTACTTAAATAAATATTGTTTTAATGCCCACTCGACATTACCTTAATATGCTCGTTAACATGGGAAACTCGTAAGCTTCACGTGAATTTTCGTGTCAGAAGAAACAATGAGACCCGCATGTCCATTGCACTCGAGAACTTGTTTTTGTTTTCGTGTTCCAGTTGGAAGATTTTTAAGAAACGCTCTCGTATTATTACTGTATACTTAATGACAGTACATTTTTTCTAGATTTCTAGCATTTTGTAGCTAGGCTTTATTATATGCTCTTATGTGAGATTCTTCTAAATTTTAAATTTATAAATATTAATCTTAGAAAGTTTTATTGCAAATTTTTACTGACATGTTCTTTAAAATTTTAATTAATTTAATTTTGCAAATCGTAAGTTTTTTCTATTCTACTTGAACGTTAAAAAAATATATCATCAGCACTTGTATAATAAATTAGGCAAATTTTAAGAAGAAAAGAGTTCGTCAGCAGAGTGTTTATATTGAGTGAAGAAAAGAAAAGTTTCGATAAAACGCTTCTATTGCATAACATTCGATGATTATCAGAAGGCTCGCATCAGCTGCCGTCAAACAAATACAATTCGTGCGGCATCGAAAAATCGAGGCATCACAGCCCAGCGCACGCGCGCTGCTATTTAACAGCTTTCCGTGCACCGCGTTAAATAATGCACCGCCACGCGTGAATAAATAAAAGTCAATTGAAAGTAGGTGAAGAGCGAGCGCGTGCTGATATAGGAAGGAGAAAAAAAATATCGATCCCCAGTGATTAATGCGCGTGCACACGCGATGCACAGCCCAAAGGGGGTGGCTGCGCGTGCGTGTGTACATTTGTATTTGGGGCCGCGGAATCGGTTACAGCCTAAAAAATTAAAACTCGCCCTGAGGGTGTGTCATTCGCTGCTCGTATATACGTTTGTTCACGATTTTTATGCCCCCCCCCCCCCCCTCGTGTTGATTTTTAGGACAATAATTCTTTCCCGCCTGCACATTCATCACTTTTCCCTTTTCGGTTTTGTTTTTCTCTTTTATTTCCCGGCGCGCTCGCTTTTCTTTCTCTCTGTTTTTCTTTTTCGTTCATTTTGGCTCGCTCCCTTATGTATAAACTTTCATTTTCCATTGTGTTTTCCTTGCCCCTGGCTTCTCGTTTGGCTTTTCGTTTTTTCCCGTTTATTGATCTAGCTTTTACTTTTTATCTTTGTTTGGTTAGTTTCACGTTTCCCTTTTATTGTACGAATTAAGTTAAAGTTTTACTGTTGTACAATTTCGTTGCCAAGTGAGTCAATAAAAGAAATTATTGAATTGAATTATAATTAAGCAAGTTTTTGAAAATTTTTCTTAGCTCATGATCTTTTAAGAAGCGTAAATAATATATCAGTATATTACGTTTGAGAAAGTTTGTTATGTTTTGAATTTCTATAAATTTTGTATACCGTAATTTTTATTTAACTTGACGAAACTATAGTTTTTTTTATATATATATAGAAAAGTGTAAAAATATCGAAGCCAGTTTAAAAACATTTCCTCCTAAACGAACATTAAAAATAAAAATCAAACTAAAACGAATTCTACTTAAATTCACAGGCACATTTGATCGCTCGTAAAAAAGAAAAGCAAGTATTAAGATCTATGTATGGTAAAACGTCCCGTCATATAAGGTAAAAATAAGCACGTGTCAGAGCGGGCGAAAAGCCGAAACTGTTTGGCGAGGCTAAACGAGGCGTCATTAAAAGCCCGGCGTGCAGTTGACACACATTCGGTTACCAAAATAGCCGGCGCTCAATGGTAAGTACCTTTTTTCCCCCTCATATTATAATTATCTCCCATTTGTTAAACCCTTTTCCGTTCGCACTTCCGCTCGTCGTGTCTGCTGCCTCTGTCTCAACTTTGCTCATCAGTCGAGCTCATCGGCATATACATAGACGAAGCCGCGGGGAAAAAAGGCAGCTCGCGGGGCGCTTGGCATATTAACAAGACAAATGTGAAAATAATGAAAAAGGGAGCTGCGCATGTATATACACGCGCAGGCCAAATGACTGTAATCCTCGAAACTGGCGGGCCTGTGTTATTGTCCGCTCAACTGGCAATTACTCAGCGGCGATTTCACCTTTGCTTGTCTTGTACTGTTCGTCGCTCGCGGACCTCATATCTGGCGCCTGCGATCTGTCCCGGCCGCGCGCGAATGGAGGCCAGCTGCCGCACGAATTTTCGTCGGCGGGTCAGTGTCTTGGGGGATCGCTTTGACACGCGACGCGGCCCGACTTTTCCAGGAGGAGGAGCACAGATGCGCCAAGGATTTGCTGCGCGCAGCTTGCCTTTTGTGCGCCCGCAGCGCGACAGCACCTGTCGCGCTTGGCCCCCGACTTTTTAATGCGGCAAGTGCCTTTTGTGCCCACCACCTTGCCCCCACTCTTTGCGGTTCTTAGGTTTTTTTTCTCACTTTTTTTTTTAGTTGGGAAATCAGGCGGGCTTGCGGCCGATGCTGAGATTAAAATATTATTTTGGTTGTGTGTGCAACATAGTAGTTTAATTAAAAAATTTTTAAGTTTATAGTTTGTTTTTATTCCTACATCTTTGCTGATCAAAACAATTATTCTGTCGGCTACATAATTACTCACACGTTTGCGTACAAAGTTTTAAAAATTAAACAAAAACAAAAAAAATCTTCATTCCCGAGAAGCGAATTGCAATTTAAAATTCACGGATAACTGAATAATCCGGTTTTCACGGGGAGAAAAAAACAGGCGCTCGAAAATAACGATCCCTTTTCATAAATTAATGCGCTCGACATTTAAGAGTCTCTCGGCGAAATTCCTCGAAGCGCCTCGTAATCCGCAAAAACTTTATACACACGCGTTTCTTTAAACAGAGTATCAATTATATGGCACTTCGGAATACCTGTAAACTGGCGTCATTATAACGAAAACTGTAAATCACCGTGTAGAATAGCTCTCGCTTCTTCGTTACTTTTTCGACCGAGAGGGCGGCTCCCCCCAGCGATCCTACGGGGACCATTATATAGACGCGCGACGTAAAAAAAGCTCCGGCAGGCAGGTAGATTTGAATTTTACGACATGTGAAACGAGCTTTTTCCCCAATAAAGCAAACTGACGTAATTAATTATAAAAAAAAAGGGTTGCGCGGGCGTGCGCCCCGAGAGTCTCAGCTGACGAGGAGATAACGAAGACATAAAATGCGGCAAATAAAAAGAGGATATAGGGTCGCGAAGGTGTATATACGCGGGGAGGTGGAGAAAAAAAAGGAGCCGACTGGCCGTGGACTTAAAACAAGAATGAGCCGCTGGGAGAGAGAGAGAGAGAGAGAAAGAGGAACAAAGAAGAGGGAAAGGAAGGAAGGGCGAACGGGGGAGAAATAGAGAAATGAAGAGGAGCAAGAGGAAATTCCAGAGCTGGTCATCGCTCTTTCTTTGTTTGGCGCGCGCGCGCAGCCTCCTTTACGGACGCAAGCATAAGAAGCAGAGGCGGCGGCGGCGGCGGCGGCGGCTTAGGTATATATACCAAAGCTTCTTCCTCGCCTCCTTCCTTTTCTTCTCGCGCGCGCGCCCTGCCATTTGTGCGAATTTTCACGGCGGATATCTCGCTTTCTTGGCTCCTCAAGGTTGCCTCTCCTGTGCACGCTTCTTACCTTTTTATGCCCTTTTCACTTACTTCTTTGCGGATTTTCTCGATCTTAGCTTTTTTCTGATCGATTAATTCGCAAGTTTCTCGGGCGCTGTTTTCATCCTGGGTATACCTCGTATTTTTTCTTCTTCGGGATAAAAAGAAAATAGCTTTCATTCGTTTCGTTCGAAATAAGAATAATTGACTAAAATTGTAACTATGTTTACATTTTGTAAAATAGTTGCATAGTAGAATTTTAAGATCAGGTACAAGGTTTTGTTTTATCGCTCTTGTTTCTAACTACTCGTAAATGAAAAATAACTCAGCTCGCTATACATATTATTATATGAGTATATTGTTAAAATGCAGTTTATAACGGCTTTTAATTCTTCAACATCCGTCATATTCAGTTTTATAAAGAGAAGAAGTAAAAGAAAAAAAACAAACATTTTATGTGAGCAAAAAAGTTGTAACAGCTAGTTAGCGTGTGCCTCCTACAGGCTTTCTAGATTTTCGCTCTAAAAAAAAAATTCTCACTGCCTTTTTCAGCAACTTCCATGCATTATGGTCTCTAATGTAAGAAGCATTTATCACGTGTCTAATAATTTTTTGACGATAAATTAAATTGGCTGTGAATGAAGCATCTTTGCACTTCACAGCATTATTTATCGAAGGTTAATTAGAATCTTCATTTAAGCGCATCAGGAAAAAAGCATGGGAACGCTCCTCCACCATTTTCCGATCTCACAGCTCAGGAAATGAAGTACTATATCTCGCTCAATATATAATTACTCTAACATTTCTTCATATTCCAAGAAGAAAAATCCCTTCCAGAATCCAGCAGCAGCCGAGCAATAAACCATCAAACTCGAAAACAACAAAATTGAAGCGCTCTCCGATCCCAGCTTTAGAACCTGCCTAGTGTAAAAGAGGCTGGCCGGCTTCCGCGCCCGGCGTTCCAGACATCCTCCGTCCTTCTCTTTCCTCTCTCCGCCCAGGCGTTGTTATACTCGCTGCTTACGGCGCGTCGGTGTGGTCCTCTGTATATATGTATATATATATATGTATAGGTATACCTACTTGCAACCGGCGGAGTCTGCAGGAATGCGCCTCCGCGCGCGGCGAGAGAGGAAGAAGGGCTATACTCGCGGGGGTCCCTATATATACGTGCGCGCCAGTCGTGAATGAAGCGGACGAGTCTACAACTACCTGCGCTCGACGGCGGCGGCGGCGTATAATCGGAGAGAGCGGCACTTTTGACTCGGTTTCGGCGAGCTCTAACGGCCCGTTTCGGGGTATTTTCGCCCGCGAGCGTTAATCTATTGTATAGGTGTGCGTGAGGCCGTTGCCGAGACAAGTGGCTGTAGGAGCGTAGGAGAGATGTAGGCCGCTTGCTTATTATACATTTAGGAGAGGAAGGGACGCCGGAGGAGTATAAGTCACTGGGAGTGCGCTCTCTGTTGATGCGTTTTTGAGCCGGCGCTCGCTGCGGAATTTCTTCTTTATGAATCACCTTTGTTTTTGAGCGCGAGCGGAGCCCCAGTCTGTTTATTGTACTGATGACTCGCTTTCGGCGCTTCTTTTTTAATCTTCTTTTATCCCCCCAGTCCCTGGAAATGGATTTTATTCACGAGTTAACTGGAATTTTTTTCACCTGAAAACGCAGATTTTCCAACGGTTTTCGAGGGAATAAAGTGGCAGTTTTTTCTAGCCTCAATAAACAAGTTGTCAATTTCTTATTTTTTTGCTTTTCAAACATTAATTTTGCTTCGCCCTAGAAAGCTTTGTAATATTAAAATTTGAAAGTTCTTTAAATTGCTCTAGATAAATAATTAGCAGTAATTATTGATATTTAAATCACATGATTTTAGAATATAAGTATATAAATGTGGCTGTGTGCATGTGGAACTTTACAAGTTTCAGAAATGTCGACTTTTTTCGTATATATCAATTAAACTTAAAAGGTCCAAAAATATTGAGATTCAAAAGATTAGCTATATTGTTAAAAAATTTTTGAATGACTATTTTAGTAAATGATTAATATTTTCTAACGTCGACAGCTTTATTTTTAATTTTTAATAAATTTTTTATATTATAAAGAGTTTTAAACATTAATTTATTTGTTTCCATTTTATAACAATTATAAATTATACAGAGTATTCTACGTGAATAAATGCTCATGTAAAGCTTATTTTTATATTTAATACATTTTTAGGTGAATGGTGCAAAAATATTACAACAAGGTATAAATGTTTTTCAAAATGTTATACACCGAGTGTATGGTATACATAAAATTTATTTTATGGTCTAGACATTGTTTTTAAGATAAAGCCATTGTTTTATACATGTTTCAAACAATTTATAATATATATAAAATTTAATTTTTCATTTTGCATTCAAAAATATTTAGCACATTTCTGTATATTTTGTTTTATTTTTGGAACTTTTGAACAAAAATATACGAAAATACTTATTTTATACCAAAATATATAAAAATGTATGAAAGCTCTTGGAAGTACGATCTTTTTTATTTGTAAAGCAAACTACATTCTTGTTGTTGTTATTTTTTACTGTTATGATGATGTTATATAAGTTGATCAATAAAAAAAGATATGTAAAAAATATATTTACATTAAAAAAATTACTAAACATGTTAAATTTAAACTATAGAGTTATTTAGATGAAGTTACGTGTGAATAAATTGACAGCAACTTTTTATTCAAAATACTGATCTTGTTATAGAAATATTTTTAATTTCAATTTTATTATTCAAACGTGAAGATAGTTTACATGGACATGACGGTAAGTCACTATATATATCGTCAGTGAATGAATTTTTAGTTTCAACAATGAACGCAATTCATGTAATTTTAAAGTTTAATGATTAAATAACGTTGAAAAAATTATTTATTTAAACAAATGTTTAAATCTGCTACTTACAATAGACATAGAAAATTAGTAAAAATGAAAGTAAAAATATCCATATTATGAGCTATTGAAATTCGTTAGCAAAAGTGCGCCAAAAGAGCAGGTCACTCGAGAGAGAGAGAAAGAAGCGTTAGTTGAGCCGCACACGTGAGAAAGTATGTGCGCGCACGGACTCAGGCCGTGCGTGAGTCAGATAACAAAAGAAAGAAAGAAAGAGCAGAGAGAGAGAGGAGAGAAAGAGAGGCGCTTGTAGTAGGTATCGGCGTTTGTCTCTTATTCATCTCGTTCATCCTTCTTCCACGAAGTGCGCCGCCGCCGCCGGAGCCAGCCCACGCGCGCCGGTCCTCTTCTGATATGCAGTCTCCCCCCTCCCCATTCTCTTTCCATGAATTTTTCTCCTTCTAATGCGTTCTACGAAATTTTTCGTACCTTCCTTTTTTGCCGACCAAAGAACCAAAGACGGCTGTTTACTCCAGCTTGACGCCCGGCGCTGTAGCGCCCGTATAATTGCTTTATGGATCTTTTCCCCGCGCCTTGTTTTTTCATTGCCCAACTGTTTACGAGCGAATGATGTGTTTTTTTCGAGAGAGAGAGAGGAGGGACGCGCGCCGTAACAAGCACTGGGAAAACTGCCTCCGACTCTATTTTCCTCCGGCCTCGATTACCATAATGAGGTGTGAAAAACACGAGGAGCGCGCGCTCCGTTCTGCGGGGGCGGCCGACCGAGCAGGGCAATAAAATTCACTCGCCACGCCGATACTCTGACACTCGAGATATGCTCTCGAGCTTTCTACTATACTCTCTGGCTTATATTGTGTCTCTTGGCTTTTCTGCAGCTCTTTTTCTTTTTCCCTAATTCACTTTTATACATACGCGGATATGCGCGCGTTACATGCGCAATAAACATAACGTTCCTTTGTACCTGCGCCCGCACACGGCTCATTTCCTCTCTGTATGGACAGGCTATCTTGCGGCGAGACGCGCATTTATTTACGGAAAAGTCTGAATACCTTTTCGTTTCTTTTCTTCGGTTTTGAGCCTCAGAGAGTTGCGGCTATAAATCATGCACTTCAACTTTCACCTTGAAATTCTTAGGCTCTCGATTGTAAGCTAAAGCTGCAGAAGGCTGAATAGTCGCACTAACAAGTGAAATAATTACTTGGACTTGCGGCTGCTTCCTTTTCTCATGCTTAAAATGCGTATCCAAATTTCTGTTGCCGTTTTTTCGACCACTGACCCACAAGCTTTTCGTTTGCTTCCAGCGCGCAAGGCGATTCCAAGCATTCCTTGCATTCTTCTTATACTTCGTTATTTTTTTTTATTTAAATTCTTGCATTGAGAAACAACATAAATAAGATGGTAATTGCGGGCACCTATTAATCTGTAGAGCCTGTTGAAATGAATTTTGATTTTATCAGACATTGTAAAGCCGATGGATAGCAAAAATTAAAAATTTTATAAAAGGATTAATATAGAACTTGATTATTATGCTTAGGTGTAATAATGCCATATGTTTGAATATTTAATTATTCCATTGTATCCACGTAAAAATTAATATCGAGCTTTTTCTACTCTATTATATATATTCATAATCCATCGGTAATCGAAAATTATAAGCGCACAATAGCGCAGCGTCTATTTATGGACACTAGTCATTTTCCCGTTTGTTTACCGCCACAGAGAATAATACTCCAATTACAGATTCATCCGAGAGCAGCTGAAATGATAAATGAAAGCGCGATTTTTCAGCGAGACAGCTAATGGCCCTGACCAGAAAGCCGCAAGCACACAACACGAGGATTGTCGCGTTTATTGCCGCGCAGCGAAGGAGGAAGAGTAGGTATATACACTCGTAATTTGCAAATACAATCGGGCGCACTCGGAAATTACAATAAAGCGGCCATTCCGAGGACGTCGGCTCTTCTGGCCCCTCCATACGCGCCGCGCGCGGCCGTTTATTCATATCGGCGCGCGCTCTCGGGCTGCGCTTACTTTATATATATATACGCGCTCTCGCGCGGCGCATAAATAAAGAAGCTAGCGGGGAGAGAGCAAAAAAAATTAAAATAAAACTACGATTCCGAGGCCGGAAGCGTATGTGGGATAAACTGCAGCGCTACAATAAAAATCACTTTAAATTCAACGTGAGCTAACTGGCGAAAGATGGGCGAAAAGCAGGAAAAAAATTCCAGTCCACTCGCGGCATACCTAGCTCTCTAAGAAATTCGCGAAAAGCACTGGGGAATTCGGAAACGCGGCCGCGAATCGGATAAGAGCCTAAGTAGCGGGGCTGCATACGCGCTGAGCGCTTTATTATGCACGGCATTCGCTGCTGCTGCTGCGGACGCGCGAGCGCGACGCGATGGGGGGGAAAAAAAGACAACCCGCGAGTAATTGCACTGACTGGCGCCTCGTAATTGGACGGCTGCCAAGCCGTCTTATTATTTCGCAATAATAATTGTTCCGTGCGCGAGCGCGCGCGCGTTGCGCAACTATCGCTTTTTCGCGTCACTTTTCCTTTGGCGCCACGATGCCGCCAGAGCTCTGTGGTGTAGTCGGCGCGAGCTCGGTTTTTCCGCGAGGAAAAAAAAGTGAGCCCGCGGTTTTCATCGCGGCGACTTTTTTTTTTTTTTTAGACCGATGGCTGTTGTAATGCGGATTGTGTTAGGGTAATGGGATTGATTGACACGGCGTGAAATTCGTGCGGCGTCGGGGCCTATTTTGATGAAAATATTTCGATTGTTATGTTAGTATCAGAGATTTTAGAAATTTAGGAATGCAGCCGCTGATTGCCGGCTTGACGAGGTAAAAACAGTGGGACTAGTGCAATATGTCGCTTGCTTATCTGTTATTTTAATGGCAATCGAATATGTGCTTTATTTACATTTTGTTTTTTTTTTATCGTTTTGTACTATTAATAATTGTATACTATACTCTAAATTAATAAAAAACTGTTGGAAATTCAAAACTAGTACAGTATATAAATTTTAAATAAATTTCATATTTTTTTATAAAAAATATTTCGTAAACAATAAATAAAAATAATAACTCATATATAAATGTTTGCAAAATTGATGTTTCTGTGATTTTTTTAATAGAGGAATTTTTTCAAAGTGTAAATTAAAATGAAATAATGAAAAAATATAAAAATATAGAATAATAATAAAAATATTTATAGAATAAAAATGACTGTCGATATAAAAGAATTTACTCTTATAAATCCACTGTGAGAACATATATATCAGGTATTTAAAGTAGAAGTCTCAAATTACATTTTGTGTTGGAATGCTTCCCTGACGATTGAGATCTCAAGTTACAATATGACTGAGACTGTGCTAAAATATGCATTTCCTAATTTCAGTTTCAGACTTTTATATTTAAAATTTTAAACTATAATTTTTACTAAATGCTGTATTATAAAACATTTAAAAATCTATTATATGGAAACTTGATAGCCAAATCAAGAACATTATGTTATTAAAAATAAGTTGAAACTTGTACAAGATTTTGAGAATATTATGATAACAATGTTTTCATACTCCTGTTAATTGTTTTGATTTAAATAATCAAATATCCGCATATTGTCGATTATTTTTTACTGTTCAGACTCTTCTATAAATTAAATGTATTTGCAGCTTTTCAAAATAACCGATTTGTTTCGACTTTTTGTGTTGTAATGTTTAACATGTCTAACAATCACATATCGAAGAGCTCCGATCAAATCAGAGAGAGGATGATTAAAGTTCATTGTACATTTTCAACTAATTAATTAATAAGATGGGATTTGACTTGCTCCATTGCATATAAGAATATTCTTGGAAATAAAAACTAGTATGCAATTCAAAACTTGTGAGTCTGTAGGAAAAATTCAAGTCAGAGAATGCAAAAGCTTGAGATTGCAGATTTGTGAAAGAGAAGAGAGCTAGCTTCCCATATCCAGAGCGCAGAAGAAGCGCGTGTCTGCAGTAAGGAAGAAAAAAAGAGTAAAAAGCAAAAAAGAACGGAAGTAGTACGTGCGCCGAAGGTCAAACATTTGGTCCAGTTTAATCTCTGTATATACGATATATTTTTCCTTCGAGTTTCGTCTACACACGTGGGCGGCGTCGGATGAATACTGCAGCCGGCGGTGGCCTTGAAAAAGATATTGTATCTCGTCTCTCTTTCGGCTCGCATAAGCAAAGCTCATACAGCCTCTTTATCTTTGACGAGCACGCGTGCATACGTTTCGTCTAGACGAGATATTCAAGTATATAGGAGCCCCGTCGCGCTTGCTTCAGCAACGTATAGCCTCAGGTTAATCCTATCTCTCTCTCTCTCTTCGCTCTCTCACCGCATACCACAGCGGCTGCGGCGGCGACTTTCTAAGTACGCTATATAACTTCGACTTCGTGCGGCACGTGAAGTTACGGTACCTATATACACCGCCAGCGCGCCAAGTAGAATACATTCCACGAGCGAGCGAGCCTGCCTTTCATTACACTTTGATTTCACGATTGAAGAGTGTGTCGAAAGTCCATTCAATTATAGCCAAGCTCAGTCGCGTTTTTACCTTCTGCGCGCGCAGAGCCGGATCTAGGATATTCGGATAGCTACCTGTCTGCAGCCAAACTCAAGCTGCTTTTCACCGCTTTTTAATGCGACTTTTCTTCCTTTTTATGCTTTTCTTATTTTATACAGTTTTTTCGGTTTTTAAGAATAGTAGCTTCATTTTCGTTTTAGCTAAATTGATCTTAATACGTGTTCAAGTTTTTTTTTTAATTACTGCGCTGTTGCTGCCTCAGATTTTTATTAGCCAATACAGTACTTTTTATTCGTTTATGTAATTTTACTTTCCCCTATATATAGTGACACCATCGCATTAATCAAAAATACTTGAGCTTCAGCATAAGAAAGTTCTTATAGAAGATTAAATGTTAATGACCGACTGCCGTGCTAAATAATATTTTAAAGAATAAAAGCAGAATTTTTTGTATTATTATCGAAATAAATTTTATCCATGTTACAAACTATTTTTATGCTGAGAATTAACTCAAATATTATTTTTTATTGGATTTAATAATTTAACTTTTGATTTTAAGCGCGAATTACTGCAGTATTCGCATTTATAAACAATAACTTTCAATATAAAACTGCATTATTAATTTTCAGTGCGATGTTATTACAAAACAGGTAAACAAAGTTAATTTTGATATCATCATCATCAGATGATGCACAGAAAATAGTTACATATACACGCACCGAAAAAAATATTTTTTCCAATACGAACCTGCACAAATGGCAAGGACGTAGATTTTACCCCTGCATTTTGGTTATCTATCATAATAAAATTCAAAAAGAAGTAATCAATAGGGGTAAAGCGCAGCATAAATTAAGTCCTTAAATCTGTGGTTATAGTAATATATGCGATGTTATTTGGGATTTGCGTTTGGAAAAATGTTGTTCCCGTTAAGTTTAGAAAAACGTAGAGAAAACCGCCTGTTCTATTTTTGACAGTTATTTGCAGTTGATAGATTTTATTAATTCATGTACAAACACGCTATCTATATATTCTCCGCTTCGAAAAATGCAAACATAAAAAATCCTTTAAGTACAAAAGTCATATCCGCGAATGACTTATCGATGATGAATCGCTCGTTAAAATTCCAAAAACTCGCGAATTACAATAAACTTTAAACATAAAATAAACGCAAGGCAAGGATGACGAGGAAAAACGTGCGTTCCACGGCTCTAAAGTTTCTCGCAATCGAAACGATAATAGCAATCGAAGAGAGAGAGAGAGAGAAAAAAAACGCGCGCCGCTGAATTAAAGCCAAAGTAATTGTCAGTTAAACGTCGAGTACTGCGCAGCAGTACATATCTCTGCAAGCGTCATTGTTACACTGACCGCTTGTCAATGTTACAAAACAGTCGTTGGCCAATGTTTAGGTGAGAAAAAAAATGCCCGTCTCTCTCTCTCTCTCTCTCTCTCTCTCTCTCTCTCTCTCTCTCTCTCTCTGTTAAATAACCCGCTTACAGTGGGCAAAAGCAAAAGCAAAACACGGAGAGGAAGAAAGAAATTGGTTTCATCACATTGTGTCCGGAGCGAGCGAGAGAGAGAGAGAGAGAAGCGCATAACTGCGCAGTTAACGGCGCGTCGTCGTCGTAGTTGCGCGCGCAGGTTACTTACGTATATACGCAAGAGTAAAGATTGATGTCACGGGCTCGACCGTGCCGCGCTCTTGGCCTGGTTCCCATTTACCAAAGCCGCCGTCGTTTGCCGGCGTTTCGAATTGCAACTATCTAGCTGGACACTTGTTATTGTTTATTTACATTCTTTGGCCCAGCTGTTATTATCGGAGAGAGTGCCTATAGCTATGTGTGCGAGACTGCTCATGTCTTTTAGGATGCGCGCTATATACTACTCTGCAGGGGGATCCGGCTTGGCCGATGACGTGAGAGACGTCACGTTTGCGTTTTGGGTTTGACCACTGATTCCTTCTTCGGCGAATCTTGATCGGATGTTTTCAATTTTTTACCTGATTTTTCATTTTTTTTTTTTCATCAATAATAAAGATCGATTACTGGAACATTGTTTCTTCCTTTGAATTTCATAGTCGGGGAAAATATTTCAAATTTATATTGTTTAGTATACCCATTTGAAATGTAAATTTATATTTTCTGAGTATCGTACGTCAGTGAGTTGCGTACTATTTGTTACTTTAAATGCTTAAGATTTACTATTCAAAATCGTAATGTTTAAATACTCTATTCTTCTATAATAATTATCGCCAGTTTGTAAAAAATTAAAATTTTTTTTTTAATTTTGTTAAACCTTCTTTTTTAAACAATAAATAATTCAACAACGAACTTTTTAGTCTCTTTACAAAATAGTATACCTATATTGTAATACATTTTACGATTTGTTATACGTTTTAATTTGATTTTTATTTTCGGTTGTAATAAATAAGTTTTTTGCTAATGCAATTATTAGAATTGAAGTACTTTGGAATAGGTCATTATAATGCTTTAAGAATGTTAAGTATGTTAGATGATTGAAAAAGTTCAGTTATTACAGTCAATCACGCGATTAGTTTTTGCTTTCTCACAATCAGAGAGAAAGGCTATAATGATAGCATTATGCAAATGTTCAAATAGAAAATTTGAAAGAAATGCACGTTTTCGAGCTCTTTGAATTAGAAAACAGATTATTGAAATCGAACGTTTTTGTAAAAATGATTTGAGAAAAGAATGAAAATTATTTTGATAAAACGTTCTTTTTTCACGTTCAATTATAAGTGAAAATAAAATTTATCTGCAACTTTAAACTTAATTCATAGCCAGCTAACTCAGGCAGATGATTATTTGCATGAAAGAAATAAAATAAAATGTAGGCTTGAATAAAATAGTCGGCGTCATACTGACGACGTGTGTCGTCGTCATTCAAAAGAGTGATCGCAGGTCATCGTTGACTTTAACAGCCTAATAAATTTGATGGAACGATTTCATCAGGATCTTGGACGTCGGTACATGCAAGCCTGCTGAATAAGTCTAATCGAAGAAGCGCGCGAAAGGTCAAAACTGAATTAGGAAGAGATAAAATGACGTCAAGCAGAATTTTAATGAAACGACGCAATATAAGGCGCAAAAACAGAACGAAGACAAGTAAATAGAAGCATATGCCAAATAGTAATAACAGCAGGGAGAGGCAGTTGTGAAGAAGCGCGCAGTAAACAAAAGTCTGGAGCAAATTGGATTCTTAAAAAAAAAAAAGAACGAAGCAGCCAGAATCGTAGCCCTTATTTTCCCAAGGGCTAATTCGCAAAGATAAGAAGAAGAAGGTGCGTTTGAGCGCAAAAACGAAAATTCGGGCCAGCGCGCAAGAGGTAAAAGCAAGAAGCGCTTATATACGCAGGCAGCCTCATCCCTGCAAGCCTCGCGCCAAACACCTGACGAAAATAATGGAGTAGCGGGCTGGGCCCGGCAAAAAAGAGGATCGTTGGCGCGAAGATGCAGCAGCAGCGGCAGTCGTGTACATAATGGCCCTCTCCGGGTGCAGCTCTCCTCTTTTTTAGCTCTGGCCCCCTCGCACAAGGCACACACAGGCTGCAGACACAGACACACAGATGCAAGGCTAAGAGATGCAGCAGAGCAGGGCGCGCGCGTGGCGTGTGCCAGGCAGCACGCCGCGGAGGGACGGCACGCGCTCTCCAGGTGCCGATGAATCTCCGAAGAAAAAAGCGCGCCAGCCGGCCGCAGGACGGAGGGAGAGGGAGTAAGTAAGAAAGATTAACACGCGGAATACATAATAAACCAAGAGGAGAGAGAGAGAGGAGGCAGTCTCAAAGGGCGTAATCTCTGCGCTCGCTCGCTCGCTTTCTTTTCCGCTGCTTCTTTTGCGCAGAGCGAGGGAGAGCGAGCAGGTGCTGCGGCTTGCACCCGCGCGCGCAACAGGCCTCGGAGATCTGAGTATGGGATTGTGAAAAATGACTCGCCTTGCGTCGTCTGTTCTCTCTGTGAGCTTACTTTCGGGGGGATTGGCTTGTTGTGAGCTTGGATGTTTGCCTTGTTTCACTGTTTATCTTCAGTTTTCAGCGCTGATTTTTTATAATTTTTGTCACTTTTTCAATTGGCTATCAAGATTTTTCTCCATTTTTTTCTACTTTCTCATAAAAAGTCGTAAAAATTAAAAGATCAGGAATTACTTTGAGTTTTAATTGCCTTTTAATTAAATTTCCTGAAATAGAAAAATAGGAAGAGTACAACAAAGCTGTAATAAAACTGAAAAAATTGACTAGAAAATTAAGAGTAGGTCCATATTAAAGCGTAAAAGCGAAACTTCTGAAGCGTATTATATCTCGACAATGCAGGCGACCCTCTCAAACCGGAGCATATATGCTATAGTAGGAGGAGGCAAGCAAGCAAGCTTTAGGAGCAGCGAGCGCTGGGCCTAGTATATAGTAATATACAGAGAGTGCTCACACAGGCGCGTCCGCGAGTGATATTCGTCTGGGCGCTCTCCGCCTTGGGCAACATCTGTCCGGCAGGTGCGCGCCTCCTCGCTCTATATGCCTCTCTCGCGCGCACATATATATATATATATATATCCAGGGCCACGCCGCTGGAGCAGCCCGCGCTTTTTGCGAGGAGCGGGCTCTTTGTGCCAGCGGGCGCATCGACCTATAGCTTGCCCGCGCGCGCACCTTTAGCTCAGCACATGACCCTCCTGTGCCTCTCTTTCTCTCTCTCTCTGTGTGTTGGGAGCCGCTGGACCTTAGCGGCTGCACCCGCCGAATCCGTAGAGTCGCCTTGGGGATGAGGATCAGCAAGGACTCTAGCCTGAGGGGTTAATGACCTGGCCGCTCGCTTGATTCTCCTACTTTTCTGAGAGCCGTTTTAGACCTTTATTTCGGCTCTGTTCGCTAAATTTTTAGCCAGCCTGCCTTATACATGTCCGACGTCTACTATTCGCGCGCTAATCTGTCTCCTAGATTTTAACCTTTCTTCTGTCATATTTAATAAAAGAGAGGGAGAGACAAGTTTCGCTTGATGTGAGCATACGCTAAACGAACAGTGACATATTTATTTTTTAAGTGGTATACTTATTTTTAGAAATTTCACATTTATTCGCAGTTTATTAAAACGATATATTATGATGTATTTTATGTCTAAAGAACATCTGTTGCTATTCAACATGTGTGCGTGCTGCAGAGAGTTAGCTGACTTTAATAAATTAAAACAGGTAATCGCAGCTGTCGACTGATCGTGTAAAAACTTGAGTGCATTTAAATTTCCGAATCTTTATTTTAATAAATCTGGACAATTCAATTTGATGAGGTAGTTTTTAACCAGCTGTTTTGATTAGATAAATGTTTTGAAAATTTTAATGATTAAAATCTGACCACATATACACATGACCAGGGAAAGAAGAACGGCGCGTAATCAATTAATCAAGCTTAATAAATTCAGCTAGAGCAACGCTAATTTCTATTGCACTAAATGATGGAATTACTCGCAACATTTAACATTTATCCGATAAAATCGAGAAGCTAACAAACTGGTACGCGCTTTAAATAGCCCTAATTTAGCCCCGCGAGATTGCGTAAATACTTAATCTTCCGTCGATTAACTTGCATTTCACCGTCTCTCTCTTTCTCTCTCTCACAAAGCAATTATTTCATTACGCGCGTCATACATAACGAATTAGCAATTCTAATTCCAACAGTATAATCAAGCAACTCACTTGATTAAACGCATATAGCTGCAGCCTATCTTTTACAGTCGATCCGCGCTAGCTCCTACATCTACGGGGATGCTACCGTATTGCCGTAGAGTAGGTAATAACGCATATATTGCGCACGCGGCTGGGAAGGTCGCGGGGCGTTGTGTTTTCTTTTTTTTTTCCTCTTTTTATCTAAACGATTAATCTGGATGAAAATCGCTGTTACGCTTGCGCGATGGCAATCGCAAGCTGCCGTGGCGCTCGGCGCTTAAGTAAGTTTATGCATATGCATCTGGCCGCGGCACGTGAGTAATTATATACTTATGTAATTGCGCGATATCACGTTTTATCATTTACAATTGTAATAACAATCGTGCGGCTTTTATTGTCCGGGCCGTTTTACGACTACCGCTACGTATCGAGGACTTTCAATAAAAAATTACTCTACACTGTTGCTTTGTTTCTTCTCTCTCTCTCTCTCTTTTTTTTTCATCCACGTTATATATACATGAATAATGCATTATGCAAACCTAAACATCAGCGCAGTTGTTATCGTGAACAATTGATTGTATCGGTAGCTATCCAAGTTGATGTACAGTGAGTATGTTTAGGATATAGAATATATATCAAAAGTTTGATGTTGAATTGAAATTTTTATTTAATATAATTGTATTATAAAGATATATGGTGCTTTACAGCATTTTATTGTATTTTTTCGTTTTTTAAATTTAAAATAAATATCTAGGTATTTGTCGACTGTTTATGAGCTTAAGTAAACCGCAATTATTCCTGAATATTACAATGTAGGTATCAATTGTATTACTCCGGAGCGTTAAACACTTATTTTAAAATCTGATAATTTTTTTAGTAGAAGCGAACATCTGGCAAAATTTCCATCAGTCTTTATACTTCAGACTAAAGCTTACCTGAATCTCCCATCATACTATCCCTCAGCTATGTTGATCATAAAAAGTAACATAATTAAAATTAGAGCAGAAACAGAATGACTTGTAACGAAATGAAAAAATGACGAGCGCAAAGCTTAGTATGTACTGCAGTACGCCTATAGCAGATACACCTACTGCGCACTTCCGGTCGGTGAAAGTCGGCCGTTGGCACTGTATAAAGCGGCTGGTGGACCGCCTGCTGTATACCTTCTCTAGCTATAAAGACGGCTAGACATCGTTGAGACTGCGTGTTCTGATTACTCCTTCTCCTACCCCCACCCTCTTTCGTCTGAGCTCATGTTTACAAAGGTAGAAGATGTAGGCGCGCGCGCAGAAGAAAGAGTAAGAGAGAAAGAAAGAGAAAGGACTTGTAGGTGTATACTACTCATCGATGGGAGAATAAACGTCTTCTTCTATTCTTCATCTTATAAACGTAGGATGTTGCTGAAATATGTGAAGCTAAATATTTTGCGCTTTATGGTTTATTACAATAGTGTTTGCCGTGTACGGAACCCGTTGCAATGGCTCTTGTGTTCTCTGGGTTTACATGTGTTTGAAGTAGGGCTTGCGCCAAAGTTCGAAACTTCATCTTAAACTTGACTTCAATGGCTTTGGAAACGTAACTAGTAATGCTGTTATTGTTCAACAGAGTATAGACTTTGTACAGTGAATTGCAAGATTTAAAATTGATTTTTACAGCCGAGTGTATATGTGATTGCTCGAGGATGCGAAAATTACTCCTTGCAATTATTATTTATTATTAATAAGATGTATAAAACTTATTTTACGCACTGATATGTTTGTAAAATAGATTTTTTGCATACTATTAAGAAAATAATTTTCTTACAGGGCTTTGTATACACTTTTTGCGTAGTGCATTATTTTGCTTCTATTATTTCTCCAAGACCATTACAATATTGAAACCCAAGAGAACTAATAATTGTTTATATATGTATCATAATTTTAAGATATACATTAAATTTTGTAACTTAAATAATGCAAACGATAATACAGCCACTTATCAAATTTAAATGATAAAAATAAACTAAGCTTATGAAGCTTATCTACTAAATTTTTAGATTTGAACAGTGACATTTTATGAATTTAATTTTTCAAATATATGCATTATACAATTATACAAAAGCATAAGTATACCGGATAAAACAGATGTTGTCTCACAATCAGTAATTGTAAATTATAATAATCATGCATTAACTTTTTGCAAAAGTTTCTCAATTTAAAAGTCCTCGTTCTTCTTACTAATATATCCTCATGATTAATTGTACAGTCCTTAAAATTACACTAATTGAATTTTCGAATTTTTAAAGTAATTTTAGTATCATTTATAATACATTCGTATATCGTTACACAAGTTATAATTAATGAGGAGTACATGCGCTTACTTATGAAAATACATTCTTTAAATTAAACTTTTAACCGGAAACATTCGATTCATATTATTCTATCTGATCTTTTTTGTGCTAATTAGTAAAAAAGATTTTAGTGGCTTGCATTATTCATTAGGTTGGGAAAAAAATCGTGTGAAATGAAGAAAAGGTCTCGTTAGGAAGCCGTTTAATATAATAGTATTCTTTTATATGTATACGAATTAAACGCAAAAGCTCACTGTATTTCGTAATTATCTATTATTAGAGTAATGTTGTTATTTCCACAAATTTTTTTAGAATAATGGACAAGTAGAGCTCTTACCCTTCTTCGCGGTTATAAAAATTTCCTAGTCAATCATTTTACGCTTTTACTTTATAAAATTATATGAATTTTTTATACTTTCACGATCTTCTTAGTATTCAAAGTTAAATGAATTCTCACATTGATAATATATATTAACGTGTATTACGAATCTCAAATGTGAAAGAGAAATATGTCTTTTGTCCATTATAATAAAATTAATATCATAGACCTTATTGATAAAAATATTGTAAATAATATTTTGAAAAATACGTGGTAAGTTAATATACTCCTTCAAGGAGTGTAAATTAAAAAAAAAGTATATATTTAATCTTTACAGTAAAATGATAAATATCTTGAAATACGAAAATCAAGATACAATCTAAGTAATCCCTCATTGCTTACAATAAAATAGAGTGCCATCCTTTCTTTTACATGACGATCTGAAAGAGCAATGATCGAAGTATACAGGCCGGCCTCGTAAACATTTTATGTATAGAGACGAGAGGTATACAATACAAGTATAAATACAGCCCTAGTCAGAGCTATCTCGTACACGCATCCGCTAAATACGACATTTATGCTCCACTAGTTGAATCGAAAGATAAAATAAAGAGCGAAGATAAAAAGCGCAAGTAGGCGAGCTGAAAAGCGAGGACGAGGGTAGAGAGAAATGTTTGCACAGTGTCAGAAGAACTTGATATATATCTGATGGCTTGCATGCGCCGCTCCGCATCCTCTTTGAAAAAATCAACGGCTGTACGCGCGCACATGTCTTCCTGGTGAAGCCTCGCTGCGAGAGGATTCGTTCTCCCTTTGCTGCGTACGCGTCTCTTTGGCCTGCTTATGAATTTTATTACGTCTCGATGAGGAATTTGGAACTCTGGTCCGCCCTTTTTTCCTTTAATTCTGGGCAGATTTATGGAAGTGGCTGTAAGGCCGATGATAACAATGAGCTTTGATGTATACGCTCAGGCAATAAAAAGATGGGACAATATTTAAGTGAATTAGGGCTTTGGGAAAGTGTTTTATAGTAGAGAGTAATAACGTGTCTGTCTTTTAAGCGTTATTTGAGTAATAAAAGATTCCAACATAATCGATTTTATTAGCTAGAAAAGTTGTGGATTGTATCGCTTTATATGTATAAATTTAAATGTAATATATGTCAAGGAAATTTGACAAACATGAGGATATTGTTAAAAATTAGCTGGGCTAAAGAAAAATAAAAACAGGGCAGAAAAAAGAATTTGATCAGACAGTAAATGTTCTCTTCTCGACAGCAAGGCATCTCCCGCGGTCATTTTTAATGCAACTCTCGCAAATGCAGCATCGTCCACAGAACATCGTCTTCTTACTTGCGCAGCTTGCCCATGCTTATAAACGAGTGTGTTGCTCTCCTCGGCAGCTCGTGAATTAAGCACAAAGAGCCGACACAGAGAGAGAGAGAGAGAGAGAGAGCGTGTGCGCAAAAAAGAAGAGCGACTGAAAAAGAAGGAGCGACGACAACGAGGAGCGAGAGAAAGAAGAGAAAGAGAGAGGGCTAGGAGCGAGAAAAGAGGAAGAGAAAGAAGGATTCCGGATAGGAAGCGAGAGGAAGGGGGGAAGGTTAGGAGAGTTCGGCAGGGCAGGCGCGCAACATCTGCCGGGTGCAACAATCTCGAACACCTGCCCCGTCTGGTAGTCGCGTGCGCTGCTCTGCTTCTGCTACGCCGCGCGCGCGGCTCCGCCGAGCAAAGTCCCGATCAACCTGGAATATCTATACAAGCGCCTCGCTCCCTCTTTCTCTCTCTCTCTCTCTCTCTCTTTCTTGTTGCGCCTCGACCGACGAATACAAAAAAGAGCCTGCGAGCGGGCTCACGAAAAATGAGGAGCTGTAGCCCTGAGGTTGTTCAACCGGCACCTCGTATATCGACTAGCAAAAATATATATAAATCCATAAGGTTTCTGCCTTCTTTTTTATTCATCTTTTCTATGAATCGCTTAGTTCATTGTTTTTACAGAGCGCAACATTACATTTTTCAAATTTTCGATAAGCGTAAATGCTTACATCGAGGTAATACAGGCATTATTTACCTTCAAATTTATTGGTTTACAGGGAAAGCACCATTTGATTCGGCTTAAGCTTTATTGATATGAAAGAAACGGTATTAATACGCTTTAAAGCTATACGAAATTTATGTTTCAATTATGGATATTTTTACTGTTATGGGAAAAAAAATTGAATTAAAACGTGAATAATTTTATGTAGAAAAGTTTTTAAAAAGTAAACTAGAAAAAACAAGCTTACATCCTTATTTTTTCAGAATTGAAAAATATTAGTCCAGTCCAAAAGTGTGTTTGTTCAAAGTTGAGCAAAAAAATCAACAAATATCATTTGAATTCAAACCGCAGTTTTCTATTTTATATTTTATTAAAGCACTTATTTAGTTTAACTAATTGAATTAGTATAACTTTTTTATAATTAATAAGTACTTTTTAATTTTATACGAAAAAAGTTTTATGTTATAACCCTACGAAAAATTGTTTTCTTTAACTTTCTTTATTTTTTCTTTTTAACTTTTAACTTTTCTACACCTTATTGAGATAATCTGAATTGAATAAAAAAAAACTATTTCAGACAAACTGCGTATATGACCTTAAAAAAGGCTTTAAAAATACTATACAACAAAACTTTTTATTTTAAATGCTCTTATAGAGTAACGTTTCAAATTCTTTTTGTAAAATTAATATACAATCTCAAGTTTCAATAATTCACTGCTCTAAAGGGTTTTCGTTAAATTTTGAAAAATGATCTAAAGTCAATTTCTTTATTTTAATTGTGACGAAAAATTACATATTTGTTATCTAACGGATAAAGATATTTGAAATTTCATTTTTCGAAAAAGAATTAAGCAACCAATTTATTGGCAGTTGACTTTCTCAAACTCAATTCAAAAGCTATAAAAGTAAATTTTAGAAAATTTGTTATTTTATTTCTTAACTATTATCTGCCACAAATCTTTCTCAAGAAAAACTGAAAAAAACAGTTATATCGATAAATCAGTATTACTTTTAGCCTTTTCGAATATTAAAAATCAAGCACGAGCAGCTATCTAACTTTTGAAACATAGAGTACTCGAGCTCACGGCAGGAGCACGTGGTTCGCTGGCGCTATTCTCCTCAGTTTAGTGAGTTATAGGTACAGGACTGGAGGGGCCGCAACCGGCAACGAGCAATAGTGCCTTCTTCAATGGCCCAGCGCAAACTACTGCAACTCGATCTATACAGCACAAGAAAGACAGAAAGGAGAGCGCTCGCGCATGGCCTCTATTGAAACATTTTCGGGTGCACTAACTTGAGGTGCGTCCGCGCCGGCTACATAAGCACCTCGGGCGCTTTTCGATTTTTCGCGCGCCGCGGCCCCCGGTGAAAAAGAAAAGAAAAGAAAAGAAGGGAAAAGAAAAGCCGGGCCCATCGCGCACGAAAGGAAAAAGGCCAAGTCATCGGCGGCACGTGCGTCGCGCGTGCTCAGAGGGGAAAAGAGGCTTTCCCCGTCAATTTGACGGAAATTTCAAAGCACATTGTATGCCTATAAGAGAGGGGAGGAGGCTTGAAACGCAGTAGCAGCGCCTGAGCTCAATGAGCCTGACGCCTGCGGCTATATTGGCGAGGAGAGGAGTTTTCCGGCAGGGGCGATGCAGCGCGCACGAGGAAAATTAAGGCGGCGTGCGTGAGACTCTGCGGCCACTGACTTAAAATCACATTAAACGGCGCACGCTCGAGTGGATTTACGAGCTGTCGATCGGCCGCGGCGCGCGCCGGCCTCTTTACGATTACTGATTTATGGTAACGCATTATGGGGATCTTTTATTATGTGAATTGTCTAGCACTGGAGGATCACGCCGATCTTATATATATATATCTTGGCGTAATCTGCTTTTATCGCCGGAGAAATCTTGCTTATTGCCGCTTGGAATGGCTATTTCGAGAGGCTTTCGGCCGTTTCGGCCATTGGGACGGGAGAGCCTCCGTGCGGCTACCAGAAATCAAATTAAGACTACCTTTTTTCTTATTCTCTTCGCGTTCTGTTATTATCTATTGTTTCCTTCATGAAATATCGTTGCTAACTGTTCCGTGCTGAGTAAATAATTGAAATTTACTTTTACCACTTTCGTTTTTTACTTTTTACATTTGCCTTTCTTTCTGTTATATATCTGCTAATGTTTATAGTATACATTTATTTCTTCTTTTCATCCTTTCGGATTTATTTTCAAGACAATTTATATAAGGATGAAACGATTTATAGAGCGAATAATATTGAGTCAAATCCTCACACTTATGTATTATAATAATTTTATGCTATAATGATGAAATGCTAAATAAAAATAAATTTCACGACTTGTAAAATAAAAATTTTTTCATTTATAAGATAAATTCCCAAACGTCGTTACGTTAGTTATCTATTTTTCACAATCTACCTTCCAAGTATATCTATATTAAAATAAAGTATTGAATCAATGCCAATAAACACCGCATCTCTTATTCCTCTTTCTAATTAGCCATCACCAAGAGCCATAAAACACTACAGCCTCAACCTAAACACGATCGTCAACACACAGCTAACAAACCGACCAATAACTCAAAATCGCACAGCAACACAGCACGCCTACAAGCATCGAGCAACACTCACGACTGCATTTACTACGTCCCTCATCCGAAAACTCCAGACGGCTCTTCTCATTAACGCGACTGTTTTCGCTATTCGTTATGCAAGCCGGCGTAGCGCCTCGTACTTGTAAATGGAACGAGCATTCGTGCATGTGCGCGTGTTTATTTTCCTTCGTGTGGACCGCGCGCGCGGGAGAAAGAGCGCCAAGTTGTTTACGCGTTAATGCGCCGAGCTTGAGGGGAATGTGTGTCGCATCCTTGCGCCGTTTCAAGTGAAAAGTAGCTCAGCCGTCGAGAGAGATCTTCTAGAAAATTGCGGCTTTGTGTATGTCTGTGTGTGTGTGTGTGTGTGTGTGTGTGTGTATAAAAAGTGCTGGGTTGGTGTGTGATTGGATTGTGATGCGGCTTGGTAATTTTAGGAAGTGATCTGCTGTGTGTATGATGTGTATTGTTTAGTGGGTCGTACATTTAAGTTAAACTCGAAAATTATTTGTTGTTTCTTTGAGCAATTTAGAAAATTTGGTTATTCAAAGTATTTGAGTATGCGCCGATACTCAGCAGAAAAAAATCATGAGAAAGCCCGACTTTTTGTTTATTTCAGTAATCAAAAAAATAAGTAGATATGAACTCAAGTACCAACAATTCAACCCCTATATATTTTTGTAATAGAAAAAGTCTGATATGAAATTTTAACTATAAGGGGATCAAAACGGGTGTGAATAAATGGACTGACCTATAAAGCTAGAACTTATTTTTACAGCTTTAAATTTATAAAACAAAGATCCTGGTGGAAGCTTAACGATAATTTAGCTAATTTACCGCTAATTTTACAAAATTAACGGTTAATTAGCTAGATTACCGTTAAGCTTCTACCAGGGGATATTTATATTAAAATCTATTTGTAAATCAAATTAACGCTTGTCTTGGTTATTTATAAAATTTAAAAGTTGAGAAATATTTAGATTTTTATCCCAATAATCTTATCTCTATTTATTTAAATAAACTTCATAAAAAATGTATATATATTTGGAAGTAAGAATGTAATACGTGGGGCTATATTTTGAAACCTATATAATAAATGCTTGCTTAGGAGCTATTTAATGTTTTATTATATACATGTACAATAAATAATAAAGTCAGAATGTCCATATGAAAAATACATAATCATCAAGATGAAATTGTTTTGAATTTCAAAGCATCATAGATTAAGGAGCCACCTCAGACAAGCGAGAGTCCCAGCTAATCAAGCCATTCCACAAGCGACTCCCTCATTCAAAGCCCACGCTTCCCTCTCACTTTCTCCACTTCCATAGGCACAACTATACTTCCCTCCCTCCTCCTCTCCGACTTTTCGCTCTCTTTTATCAAGCTCGCCGCGCAGGAAAGAGAGACAGACCGCTCACACAAATACATATTTTTAGCCGGATTATTCAGGGCAGGTGGGACCGATTTAGCCGCTCTCGCGCGAGGGCAATGTATTATTGCTGGCGGTATATTATTGGTTAACGCTGCGGCTGCGACAATCGGAGATGCGTCTCCCTCTCTCGTTAACGCCGCGGACGTGAGTCAGACTGACGCGCTCGCGCCGATACAATCTTCTTCTTCTTCTTCTTCTCTCTCTCGTGTGTGTATACGTATAAGTTTCTCACGTCTTAAAAAAGACGGGCGTAACGCCGCCGCCGCCGCCGCTTCTTATGACATCGGAATTCCGACTTGTCTTTTTTCCGACGAGAGAGCCTCGTCTTTTTACGTCCCCGATGAGTTAATGGGACGGTCGCATGCTTTACGCCAATTATACACGCGAAACGAAGCGTGCCGCGCGCGGCGCCTCCGCCGCCAAGTGGAATTCGTTGCTGCGCGAGGAAGACGGATTTTCAGCGGCGGGCTTTTGAGTGCTCGGACGGATGTATGGGATAATTTACGCTTTGCGGGATGGGAGAGGAAGAAAGTTGAGAATTTTCGCTTTAGTTTCTTTTCATTATTTTTACTCGACGAGAAAATTGGACGGGTTGTTTGGTGTGTGTTTAAATTTTGGAATACAGCGTGACGAAGGTTTAATTTATTGTAAAGAGGTGCATTCAGAAAATAAAGAGAGAAAAAGGCCGGGGTAGAATATACACACAGCGAGCGAGAAAGATTGACAATAAAGTCAGATTAGAAAATAGGTAGAGAAAGTAAAGTTTATGAAAGGCAGCAGCTCGGCAAATAAATGGAGCAAACAAGCCAAGAGCTTGCACACAGAGGGCCGGTAAAGATTGGCATATCCCGCATTAATAGAGCATCTGCCCTTTGCTCGCATTTAGTAAAAGGGTTACTATATCTACGAAGCATATATAGGCAGACAGAGAGCGAGAAAGAGAAAAGCGGAAGGGTCGGAGTCTGCTCCACAAGCAGATATATATTCCATTGAACAGGCGCGTGTTCTCCCGTGTGTCAAGACACATGTAATAATAAGAAGACTACGGCCTCGCTTACGCACACATGTCATCTCGTCAACGAAAATCTGAAATTTCGGACTGGATATTTTCAAGCTTATAATCCAAGATCGAGCATAACGCATATGCGTTTTGTCGAGGTGAGCTCGTAGGGAGAGCTGGAGCTAGAGCAAAAGAGCGCCGCGGCGCGCGCTGCAGTCTATACCTAATCCGGCGCGCCGCCCACGCGCGCGCGACGACGGATAGAGCCATTGTGGGGGCTATTTATGGTCTTTGCGGGCGCGCGCGCGCGCGCTCATGTATTTAGAAAGTGCTTTATCTGGTCGCAGCCTTTGCCAGACACCAACACATACACTCGAGCCGTGCGGGCATGACTCAACCGAGCGTGTAAACGGCATTAGCGTTCTCTTCCTTCCTGCTTCCCCAGCGCTCTCCACCCACGCCTATGCGCGCGCTGCAGCCAGCATGCGTCGCTCATATTAAAGCCGCGCGTCTATACACACATGCGTAATAATACAGTTAGGCGCGCGAGTGCGCTTTTTTCCGCGACCCTTTAATTGCTCTGGCTATAGGCGATGCCTCCCCCGCAATTAACGCGCCTGCAGCTATGTAAGCGGCAACGAACTTTAAGATCGGGGATATATCTAATCGAGGCACTGTGTGCGGTGCGCGTTCGTCACGCTCGTGTTAATCGCCAGTTCCTCGCGAAATTTATCACAAGTGCGTATATATGAGGGAAGTCCTGAAAGTTTTTCTTTATGCCTCTCTTTTTTCGTTGCCGCAGATATATGCACACCTGACCGCTAAGCGCATTATGTTTCTGCGGCTCCGCTATTGTTTCGCGCGTTAACAGAAATCTGTTTATGCTAAACGCTTGGGCTGGTGGCTGCCTTGGGCGAGAGCCCGTTTTATAAGCCTTCTTCTAAATGCTTGTAATAGGCAACAGGTGATATTTATTAGATTTCTGAGTAAGTGTGGCTACGCGTGGGTTCTCGTTTATTAAGTAATGCTGGGAATTAAAGGCTTAATTCGCAAGTAAATTATTTTTATATGTAACATGTGTGCCTTTTTTTGCTTTTAATGGAACAATTATAGTGTTAAGTGTCCGGCTATTTTTCATAGTGCTGTGTTGTTATAATAGAAGAGGGAAGATTAATACGTTATCGTGGTATAGAGTCTTCTGTTTAAAAAAAAAAATAGCTTCATAAGCGTTGCAAGGATGAAACTAATTATTGCGGACGATTTATTGCTGATAATTTTTATTTATTATCTAGAGATTAACACCTTCTCGCTATGGATGTAGCTTGATTTTATTCTACGTAGTTGTGTAGTTTTTTATACTTACTTCGTGATATTTATTGCTTGTTTTAAATTAACATTAGTTTTACTAATGACCGTTTTAATAAAATTTTTTATTAGCTTAATAAAGTTTAAAGTTTTACATCCTTTTTTAATGATTATTATTAAAGTCATGTTACTAATAGTGACAGTTGTGACAGTTCAGAAATTTGCACAAACACATTCTTTTTTAGCACGACCAAAATGACGCGTAGTAATAGCACCCTTACACACTCGAAAACCCACGATCTTATCGATAACAACTGCACCCTCTTAAAAAAGCAGCATGCAGCCTCCTCGCCCACGCACACACACGGCAAGCCACGCGTGTGATCGCAGGGCCGGAAAGTCGGGCGTGCAAATATTTAAAGTATCCAGGCTCGAAAAAAAGCGTCATCATCAAGATCAATGCCGCGCTGCTCGAGAAAAAGAAGGGAGCAAGTAGAGGAGAGGCTGTGAGAGTGGCCGATAGCTCGGGCTCGAGCGCTCTTCTAGAGTGTAGGCAAACGTCCTCGAGGCTGCTCTCCTCTCGACTCGCCGATAAAAGGCCCCGAGCCAGTCAAAATTCATCGCGGGGGCCAAGCTTTCTAAAATAAAGAGGCGCGAGGGTGCGCGAAAAAAAGCTACTCTCGCGCGCTCTTCTACCCGTAGCTATATATACACGTGTGAGCCTATGTGTGGATTACTGCTCGGCGAGCTTTCACACGCGCGCGGCGCTGTATTAGGCAGCAATGAGTCACTATATGTACGCACGCCGAGCTCCATTCATGCCGCGCTGTGTACCTCGAGGCGACGTTCCGCTGATTACGCAACCTCGAAGGATGTAGCGCAGAGAGCGAGCTCTGGATCTGTACATGTGTGAGGATGGGAAGAGAGCCGCTGCGGAGCTGACTGTGGAAAAGAGCGAGCGAGTGGTGGAGAGATGATTGACGCGGCGTGGGAGAGGCTCGCGGAGATATATATATGAGGCAGCGATGGATCTGGATGTGGATAAGGCTGACGAAAATTTTTTTTCCTGCTTTGAGGGGGGCGAGCGTTTTAGTTATCGGTGCTTTGAGATATCCGGCTTTTGCGGATGTAACGCTGGCTTTGATTGATTTTTTTTCCTTTTTTTGAAGGTTAATGTACTTTTGAGATGGTGTGATTTTACGGTTTCTTTAACTGTTTTCGTATGTATCTTTAATTTAATACTTTGTAATTCAAAAATTAAATCACGATAATCGTGCTATGTAGCTGCCAAAACATTGATTTTAAAACAATCTCATATATGCGATTTGTGGGATGTGAAGTGTAGGCACTTAAATTTAAAGAATATTTAAATTTGATTTGCATTTTTTTGAGTTTCCGCTTGAAAGTTCAGCCTTGTTAAAAAAAAAAAAAAAAAAAAAAAACGACGGCTACTTTTAATTTGCCTAAAACATGATATTTATTTCTTGTACTAAATTCGTTAGAAGCTTATTTATTTTTATTTTAATATATTCAATTTGAATATACTTCAAATAGACATGTACATATATCTTAATGTAACCATGCATAAATGAATTTATGCGCCAATATGAATATTAGTCGGCACAAACAAGCTAAAAAATCTCAGCAGATCAAAGAAATTTATTAAGAAAACATCCTATCCCTCATAAATATTAAAAATTCGATCTAAAAAAATTAGACATCAATACCAAAAACCAGCCAACATCTGAATGTCTGAAAAAAGCTGAGCAAAAGAACCTCGCTGGCTGGACCACCGTGCCAGCATATACCCACCTATACAGCCATTCCCAAGCTCGCGGCGTAAACGAGCCGCAGTCGCGAGCGCGCAGGAAGTGGAGGATGTTGTAAAAGTCAGTCGTTCGATAATTAAGAGCCGCGTGTATATATACGCGAGCGCAGTGCCGTTACGCGCTCTGGCACGCAGAGAGCCCGTTCCTGTATACGGACCAGTCGCACCGCCGCTCCGATTTCTCGGATGCCGTAGGAGTCGAGCGCGTTATTTTTTTTTTTTTTTTTTTTTTTTTTCAGCTGGCTGCTGAAGCAGCGACCAGCGGGCCAGAGCCGAGATCGGCCGCCGCGTGCGCGCCAAAAGTTCGAGTCTTTTAATTACATAACGCGTGGGTATATATGTTGACGTAATGGTTATTGTGCACGCGCGCCCGCGCCTTTGACCTTAATGAGTTGCCTCGCTAAATCTGCCTACGTGCTTTTAATTGCGAGCTTTTTAATTAGTGAGCGAATTTCTCGTTGCGTCGAATTTTTTAGAATTTCTTTTTTTCCCTTGGCTTTTGTCGTGACTATTTTGATGAATTGGTTCTTGCGCGCCGAGAGAAAGTATACCTATGCAAGTATACGTACTTTTGGAAAAATAAATTATTTAAGAAGATATTCGATTTTGGAAATCATGAAATTTTCATCGTCAAGTCAATGCGAAACCGAAATGTCTGTAAGACCACATGAATTTAATTTAAAAAACGTTTTGTTTAAATTAAATTATTTTCTATATTTGAGAAAACTGATGAATAAGACGAAAGTGACAAACTAATAGACTATATATGATTTCTTTTATATTGTCATAATGCTAGATATATGTTATAGCCTTAATCCTTATTTTCCTAGAACGTAATGACTGCCAAAGAACTACAGTTAATGAATTGCGTTACAAACTTTTAGGGTATGCTTGCAATTAATCCTATCAAGGAGACATAAGATCTAGTTCTTATTAGAAGCAAAAAATCTACTGGTATAATTTCTATTTAATAAATGCAAGTAATAAGCAACTTTTTTCTAATTCACTAACAGAATCCGCAGATTACGTTTATTTTCTTTTAAATTTTAGGTCCAGTAATTGAAAAATATCTTAATGTAAAAAAACATAGTGAAATTATTATACTTTAAACTTTTTAATAATTTATAAAATCTTTTATTTCAAAATCATTATTCAAATAATTTAAAAATTGTTCACCAAGGCATTTATAAATAAACATAAAATTTATAATTTGACTAGCTGAAATTGTTTTTTTTTGTTTCTAAAAATTCACTTCAAATCTGCCATTCTATTGACTCTCTTTTCATAGAGGATGGCTAAAACGCTTGGCGAATGTATGCAAAAACGGGGAAACGAACTGTTCACGTGAAAAAAATCTTGGTTTTGTTTTGCCAAAGCGCGCGTGACTCAGTTTTATTCCAAACAGCAGAAAAAAAATCACGCTTTGGGATGTTTTGCAAAAATAATCAAATTTCTTTCTCGGGTAGTTCACGCGGAAATTCCAGTGCATAAATAGCAATACAACAAACGATGCGTGCTAATTTCGCCCAGTTATCGTTAACTTTATAAGAAAATCGGATAGGATATTGTTAATATATTAAACTATTTAATAAAAAACAATAGCTAATAAATTAATAAATAATTATAAAGTCATTGACGTTTCAAAATTTTGTGATACTATTCTACACATATTCAAAAACTTTCAAATTATGAATTTTTTATTTAAAAAAATCTTAGGTAAAGTCTAATTCAAGTCTGAATAAACAAAATAATTTCATGATTCTGAATCATATTTTAAACATACTCTGTTACGTATTTTAAGAAAATATAAATCATAATTTTATCTGAATTCTAGAGTCATATTCTAATGAATGAAGATCTGTTTTTAGCTTTTCTAGTGTGTAAAGAAATAAATAATTCATTCTTGTAATTTTGAAAAATATAAAATTAAATTCAAGAAAATTTGAAAAATTGTATACTTAAAAAATTATTAAAATATTTTAGAGCGGTCAAAACAAGTGACTAACATATGAATCATTGCAAATATGCGTTTACTAAATTTCTATATATAGCAATAATATAGACTTTCTTAGAAATACATAAGTGATAATCAGGGAATAAAATAAGAATAAATAAAAGTACTCTTTGATAATATTGAGAAAATTAGTGCGCCCGTACGTCAGGAGAGCGAAGAAAACAATGGAAATGTATGTACAATAAGAAAGAAATAAAGCGAGAGTTGAGGATAAAGACGCACGAAGAGTGATAAGGGCAGGCAGAGAGTTGACATCAATACGAGAACAATACGCGAATGACGGCATTAAATGAAGCAACAATAAGAAACATGTAACGCGCGCTGTTTACAACCTGTCCGAAAATTAGCGCAGCGTAATCGACCTTCACTGTCCATTGCCACTGTCGTCGTTGGGGGATTCTGCGCACGTGATTGTAACTTTACCTTCGACTCGCTCTCTCTCTCTCTCTCGCCACGCGCCGGACGCGCAGACGGAGAAAGAGAGACAATGCAAAAATAAAAAACAAAAAAATTAGACTGACTAAAGGCGCGCGCGACACGTGGCCCAGATATCTATATACATTCGCGCGCGCGTTCATCGAGCAGCCGAGCAAAAAATAAAGCAATCGTTTGTTTCTCGACTCTGCGATCGCGCTTCGGAAGAGCCACTGACGCATCGTTATTTTTTCCGTCTTCCCCTCTCACTCGCTTTCTCGCTTCTTTTCGCTCGGTAATATGGGCCCTCACAATTTTTGCAACTGAGCTACCGACAAGCGGATGTGTTTCTTTCTTTTGATTTATCGATCTTTTATGTAGCTGCAGGCTGCCTTGTGTTTGAGGGCTCTGCATTGTTTTAATAGTTAAACTTTATTGTAAGGTTGAAAATGAAAATGCGTTGTATCCGGGTTATTATTATTTTTAATAAATTTTTTTATAAAGATATATATTACTCTATTGTAATAATCTTTTGCATGTAAAAAAGGTATTCTAAAGCGGTTGATTATGATTTTTAGTCATTTTTTAAAACAAAATCATACTACAGACAAAAATTAAACTTTTATTTCAGTAGATTAAATAAACAATTATTTGTGCATAAAAACTATTTTATACCCTTTATATGTTTGTAAAATAATATTTTCATAATGCATTATTCCTGTAAAAAAATGTTGAGATTTGACAGAAACAAGGGATTGCTGATTTTGTTCCATTCGGTTCTACTCTTTAATGTAAATTAAGACGATTTGAAAAGTACTATTTAAGAGGATTTAAAGGTTTAAATGGGTATACTGGTTGAAATCCTGTTTTTTTTTTTTCATGTAGGTATAATTTAAATTATTACCAACTAAATGTACAATGAGTCTGCAGGCGAGTCTGACCGAATCCGACTGTTTCTACTGACTACACGCGACATCATGAATCTTGAAATTCGTTATTTCCATAAGAGTTTTCACAGCAAAACAGACGGCAGTTTTTAAGTCTAATATATGAAGACGCCTGCACTATATTAGACTAACTTCTAACTCTAAGACTCAGAGACATAAGGCTGCACATGTATTAAATATCCATGCACATCAGTCAAAAGGGATTAACGAGACAGCTACCACCGCGAAAGGAGCAATATTTCTCCATCACAGCGCGATAATCTGAAGAAAAGTACACTTTTCCAGCTAACTTGTGTTATTCCATTCTTCCTCGGCAAGAAAGTTGCAGATCCTAATAAAGCACTAAAAGCAGCGCCATTAAACCTTCACTTACGGCTCCATATCCCCCCTCAACTTGCCCCTCTGCTCGCGAACATCCTCAGCTATATATATTTCGATAGCCACGCGCGCATATATATATTCTTTTTTGTCCCGCCGTAATCGCTCGGCTTTGTGCGCGCGACAGTTCGCGAGAGCGCGCGATGAAATACGATATTCAAAAAAAGATTTGAGAGAGAGAGAGAGAGAGAAAGCTCCGATACGCGCACGCGGGCGTGCGTAATAAAAGGGAGAGACGTCGATATAGGGAGTCCACCTTTTGCGAGGGAAAAAAACGCGGCCATAACATTTCGTTCCGAGCCATAAGCTGCAGGCGCGGCCGAAATCGAGCGGGCCGTAAATCGGCTTTTCGGACGTTCTCGGAGGATCATACCTATGTATGGGCTTCGGGGTGGAGCTGGAAAGTGGATAGAGTCGAGGTTCCGTGGGTTATTCGACTATTTTGTCAATGCGATGTCTCATTGTGCGCGAGATATTCCCAATTATGTGCTCGAGTGCTGCCACGTGCATGTTGTGCTCTCTCTCTCCCTCAAGGTTTAGCTTGCGTCAATCGGGTAAACAACGTCGGCAGTGTGTGCGGAGAGCGGGAAAACCCTTTAGAGCAAAGTCACATGTTTGTCCTGTGATAAACAAGCGTGTGTTTGTGATGTGAGCAAGTCATTATTTTCGTCGCATTTTTTTTATCTGTACATATTTGCAGCGACTATCGAAGTAAGATTAAATGCAGAGTTTAAATAATGTCAATAAGTATCAATTAATTTAAATGTAATTTATAGCTGTGTTTTCGAAAAAGAAAGATACACATGAAAGCAAAAGTTGTGGGATATATAAGTTAAGTGGTTATAAATAAACATCCTGTTTGTCTCCTGGATGAAAGTAGCGACTGGAGTCGACTGGTATGTCATTACAACATAGGAACTTGGCTTCTCAAAAATCCGAAATAACAAACAGTTTTACGATCCGGTCTACTTTAGACTCGTTAACGAGCTCGCCCGCAGCTCGATCCAGCAGGCAGCAGCAGCTTCTCATTTGTTTACGTTTATGTAGAGATATTTTTGCGAAATCGGGTCGCAGCGGGGCAAAACACAGCCGTAAAATCGCTATTATAGGAGGAAAAGTTCGCGGGAGGGAAAAGAAGGAAAGGAAGAGAGGTCGGAGGTGTGTCGTAAATCTCAGGTGGCGGGTGTAGAGTTATAAAAAGGCTAATTAGAGCGGGCAGTAAAAGCCGGAGTGCTGCTCTCGAGGGCGGCGCTGTTTCTTTCCTTTCACGTCCCCGCGAGCACGTAGAGAAAGAGTCTCTTGTCAAAAACGTCCCCTGCTCTATCGTGCGCCGAGCATGAATATCATCGTGCAAAGAGAGAGAGGAGGAAAAGGGAAAGGGTTGCCGCTTCGTTTATCTGTCGCGGAAAAAGTCGCCGAGCCCGTATATATGTGTATATGCGGATACGTGTATAAATGAAGGGGAACATTAATCGCGAGGAGGCGAGCAGTGTGTTTCTGAAGCAGCGAGATAAGATACGATTTATTGTTTGATTGTAGCAGCTCTGCCGGCTGTCCCTTATAAGAGCATTAGCATTTGTAATGCGACTATGTTTCTCTCTCTCTCTCTCTCTCTCTATCTCTCACTTTGAATTTGCATTTGCTGCTCGCGAGAGTATCAAATATTATGATCCGTCTTATATAGCCTTCCCTTCGAGGCGCGCTTCGGGAATGTGTTGCGGTAGATGTGGCTCGGCGAGTAGTAAATTTCGATTTCTTCTCTTTTTTTTATTTTCATGATTTTCCCCTTTTTATGCAAATTTATGCGGAGCGCTTAGGGTCCTGCTCTATTTTAAACTTTTTCTTTTCATTCTATTTCTTTGGGAATAAATTCTGCAAATAGAGAAATTATGGATAAATAAGTATCGTATTGATTTATCTTAATTTCACATCAAGAGATGTAGATTGTAACTTGTTTCGGCTATTTTATTTCATTTCGGAAATAATCATACAGATATAATTAAAAAAAAATTTGTAAATAAAACTTACATTTACTTTACTCTGATCTGAAAATTATTAAAAAAATAAAATTCCAAAATTTAGGTAACTATTTAGTCGAATAAAGTAAACAAAAATTTTCTAAAATTGTGGTGAAAATCTAGTTGTATATTTGAGGAATAAAAAAATCTGCTAGTCGCAGCTTGTATATGTATCCGCATTGCATACAAAATAATTCCAAACTTGGCTTTGAAACTTTTCCCGTATTCAGTTTACGTGTCAAATATGATCCTAAGTATAACTTATATCATTTGACAGATGATGCACATCTTGACAGATAAGTGTTCTTGGGAAGTTCAAATGTCAACGAAGTAATTGATGATTTTATCTCTAGGAAACTTTTATGTAATTCTGTAATCAGCAAACTTTCATAGCAGACCTTATTTTTTCATATCTAGACCTCGGCGAGGTAAAAATATCGATTGAAATATATATCTGCTTGAATTGATTTTTAACTTTTAATATCGTGTAATATCTTTTTATGGTTAATAAATTATAATTACCTACAATGTATTTCTCGATTCAAATAAAATATTTAAAATAAATATTAAATATTAATACTAATAAATTTATTCTCACTGCCTGATCCCTAAAATATTCGAAAGTTTGAAGAGGTGAAAAATGTTAAGTCCTATAGCCATATGCAATTATGAATCAAGTGTACAGTACTAATTTATACGGCACTTTATAAACGAATACATTAGATATAGGTAGAAATTTAAATTTGCCAAATGTACTACAACATAAAGCTCTACATTCGACGGAACGCTAGCATAAAAAATATGAAAAGGGGCAGGCTACAAATTCCGAATTCTATTCCCTGCATTAAAAAATAAGGATAAAGACTCATCGCCGAAAAAAAAGGAAATGAAAGGAAAGAAGCGAGAGAAAGAGGCACAAGTTGCATAGGAAGCCAATCGTTTAATCCTCAGCGTGAGCCAAGCCTTAGAGGCAAAGCGAGCAAATTACAGGCTTAGCTCGCTGCTCGAGAGAGAGAGAGAGAGAGAGCGCGTAGGCTCGATTCCCGCGTGCGAGCGCGTGAACTTGGCAAAAAAAGGCACTACGACGACGGCGGCGGAGGCGTGAGCGCAATGTAACGGAACGGAACTGCGCGTACGTAGCTTATAGCCTTATACCTATATATATATATATATAACCGCACGAAAAAAGAGAGAGAGAGAGAGAGAGAGAGAGAGAGAGAGAGAGAGAACGAGAG